>MU187870.1:27660-69479 GCA_016904865.1 Pissodes strobi | reverse complement strand
TATAACATATAAATGTAGCTTTTAAATTTTTAAGTACGGACCTGCCTGTGCTTTTCAATTGACAGAAAGCAAGCGATCTACTGCGCACGCCCGGAACTGTTGGACTTTGTTTACATTAAAGCCTCGTAAATTTGCCACATTTGTGATCTTGTTTTAGCCATCTAAAACTAAGATATCGATGGTCAGAAGTGCAATAATCTGTGAATTCCAGAAACCTACCATATTATTTATATCACTAAGTGAATATATGTGGTCCCACCTTAGGTAGTTGAGACATTGCCTCAGAAAACTGTTCTAAATTGAAATGTATAAAATCTCTATAAGTCTGAAAAATAGGATTCAGTTTCTTTTTTTTAGTCTTAATTTTACAAGATATTAAATGGTGATCTGAAATATCGTCAAACGGGGAAATCTGAAATAGTTATTTGTTTTACTAGGCAGCAAAGTAGTAGATTGACTGCAGCGGCTGATAGTTCAGAAATTCAGCTAAGGTAGTCAATCTACTTTGCTGCCGAGTTGAACATATAATTTTTTCTCCGATTGTTTATAATGATATATGTATATTGTATATTTGCAAATTATTACAATTCCCACAATCTTTTTATTTTTCCTGTAGTGATAAATTAAAACAAAATTTGATAGAAATCGCAATTGTTGGAACGGTTGGTTGCTATGGAAATGTATATGTCCATAATAATTATAGTTTGACAGCTTTTGTCAAACGTTTTATTCCCATAGAGACTAATCATTTTGCTGCCTAGGCAGGAAAGTGCTTACTTTGCTGCCAAGGCAGGAAAAGCAATACTTTGCTGATTGATATGTATCTGCAAAATTAATATTTGCTGTCAATCGGAGAAAAATAAAATTTCTCAGTAGAGAATTGACATTATAAAGGAGCATATCAATAAATTCCCTAGGGATATAAGCCATTATTCTCGTCACAAAGATCCAAGTAAAAAGTACTTGCACCCTGGCCCATACAGTCACTACCAGAGCTGTCTAAGATCATTTAAAAAATGATTTAAATCACAGATCAAAGATACTTTTCATTTGGCCAAACGACTTAAATTAAAGATCGTTTTGTATATAAAGAAAAATTTAAATAATAAATCTTTTTTATATTCGAATCTTTTTACATTTTAAATCATTTTAGGAAATATTTAAATCTTTTCAAAAGATTTAAATATTTTTTAAAATTTAAATCTTTTGAAAAGATTTAAATACTTCCTAAAATGATCTTTAATGTAAAACAGATTTAAATCATTTGGTTGGTTATGTACAACGAATTGGCGTCGTTGGTTATGTACCATTAAAAACCCCTTAGAGCGTAATCAAAATGTTATTTATATAAATTGAGGAAAAAAAAACAAAATTGTGACGTCACCCAATCTAAATTTAAAAAAACAATAAAATCTTAAATAGGTACGTCAAAATAACATACAAAAACCAAATTAAAATGTTAATTTAAACCTTTTTTTTTAATGGAATTATTGACACATTGTCAAATGTTTAAAAGCCGTTAGCATTCACATAATTTGTAACTTTGCACTTTTTATTATGTTAGCCGATTATATTAATTAAAATGAACACACTAACAACATCAAACATACTAAATAGCTCATTATGTGCATGCTAGCAGCTTGACCATGTGTCAAAAATTCCATTAAAAGACAAGCTTTAATTTTTCTCGACAATTACTTTTTGATAAAATCAACTTTAAATTTGACAAAATCCTATTATTTCGATTATCTTCTTTTTTTATTTTTGATTTGAATTTGTGCTACAAATATTTTTCTGGCGGAAAAATCTATTTTACTTTTTAGCTAGGTTTTCTATGGTATTTTGTTTGCTTATTTCAGAGTGATTACTTCCTAAGGGGTTTGTTTATGACGCAGAAACTTTCATCGAAATTATCGGGACTATATATTTTTAATAAATCAATAATACAAAAGTTTCCCATATAGCCAATATATACTTAAAAAAGAAAATTAAGTAACACGCGTTAAAAAATTTTTCAAAATTCAAAATAAACATAGAACTAAAACACTTGGGATGTATTTATTGCTGTATTTTACTATAGTTAAACTCTTTTTAATGATTTAAATCTAAATCTGTTTAAGGATTTAAATTTTTTTGAAGATTTAGATCTTTTTATTGATTTAAATCTTTTTAGAAAGATTTAAATACTATTTTTAAATCAAAAATCAAAAATACTTTTTAGAAAGATTTAAATCATAAATTAAAAATCACTTTCAGAAAAAATATTTAAAGTCAAAGTATTTAATTCAAAAAAATGTATATAAATCACAAAAATGATTTAAATCTCACTGATGGTGACAGCTCTGGTCACTACATCAGAATATATTATGCGCGGGTCAAGTACCATACTTTTTCTACACTCCTTAAGCACACAAAATACTTAATTAGAAAGCGAAATTTTAACATTTACGTCAAACGAGATATCAACACCTATGTTGACATTTCTCGTTTCTATTGAAGTGGCTCTCGAATTGACTATTACGAATTCATAATTACACTTTGTTTCATGAGTTGTATTATACTTACGTCTATTATGGTTGTAGATAAACAAAAAAATTATTATGGTTAAAAAAGAAATAGTGTATCGTGTACATAATTTTGTATGCATCTCGGTCGTAAAGCGCCTTTAGCGCCCCTAAATTCCGACATTGATACACAAATAACTAAGAAAACTTTTGTGGTAGCTTTAAGAAACTTTTACTAGATATTTAAAAAAGTAATAGTTAATTTTCAGTATGTTTTTGCGGTACTTTGTCCTCCACTTTGCTAAAAAGTAGATTTTGCAAAATTGCACATGACACCTACGTCCACCGCTGTCATAGCATAAATAGGTAGAAATGTGTATTTCCAAAATAGAAAATTTCCCATAACTTCTCTTCACGATCTATAACTTTTACTCTACAAAAACTGAAATCCGTATCAATTTATCCCCAGGCCAGGTGATTTCTTTTCACTTTTGCGGCCTCCGCCGCCACTACAGGGCGTCTCAAAACAATTGTTATCTTTACCTGAGTGCACGACGCCACACAAAAAGGTGATATATGTTTACATCGTTCCCTTTACAATCGTATAACCTTGTTTACCGCAAGTTGTCAAAGCGAACTAATCGTTTTAACTTTTAAAAGTCGAACAACAAACGTGTCGGTTCTTTTTGTTGCTTGGTGGTCTGTGTAATTTGAGGCCATTGAGAAATTTATGAATATATCTTGTAAACTTATATCTATTTGGCTCCATATTCTGAACATATGGTTGAATGCACAGCATTAGAGTTAAAAGTATAATAATAAGCAACCATCGCATGTTAGGGATATAGTAAGATAAGATCAGTGGTCATAGTCCCATATCGGATTGTTACATAAAGAGATTTTCCGGATGTTTGTGCAAGCTTTTATAATACCGATATTCACACCAGAAGCTTTCATTTTATTTAATACCATCGCAACTACCGTCCAATTGCCTTAGTTCCCATCATATCCAAAGTCAAGGAGACATTGATCACCTATAACAGTTCTTAAAATATCTCAAATCGGCAGTCATAATTAGCGATCGCCAGTATGGCTGCCGCAAGCATAGATCAACGGAAGACCTCCTGAATTACGTGACCTACCTGTGGATCAAAGCAATCGAGAGCTACGGCGAATCTTGTGCAGTGGCTCTCGATATATACAAAGCATTTGATAGGGTGTGGCATGCCGGATTGTTAAGCAAATTGATAGCATACGGACTACCACTAGCACTGCTTCTATAGATTTCCAATTTCTTAAGGGATCGAAGGATCCGAGTTGGTATTGATGGAAATCTCTCGGAGGAATTGAAAATCAATGCCGGAGTTCCTCAAGGGTGTATATTGTCTCCCACACTGTTCCTACTGACTGCTCTATATCAAGGATCTCTTAGACAGGACAAACAATTCGATTTACAGCTTTGAAAACGGCAGCACTCTTATATCCCGATTCATGCCGCGGACTCCAATGACCGCTGCTCGTTCCCAACGCGAGCGAGAAAATCAGATTACTGCCATCAATGAGAATATGAACGCCATCGTGGAATGGGGTGAGGAAAATAATGTACTGTATGTAAAGACTCAAGTAGCTGCCTTCTCAAAAAAAGCAGACACCGTAGGACCTGACTTATCAATGATAGGACAAACACTGACTCTGGCC
Source organism: Pissodes strobi (assembly GCA_016904865.1). Lineage (NCBI taxonomy): Eukaryota > Metazoa > Arthropoda > Insecta > Coleoptera > Curculionidae > Pissodes > Pissodes strobi. The sequence goes on along the minus strand of MU187870.1, from coordinate 65,277 downwards.
TCATCCATAAACTTGCTGGGCATCAACGTAGAAAACATGTCTTGGCGTAATCACGTCACCAAAATCGCCAAGGCAGCAGCACAAAAGCTAGGAGCACTTTATAGAGCAAAAAAGTTGTATACACCTCATCAGCTCTTACTGGTCTATAAGGCCCAGATAAGACCATCTCTGGAATACTGTTCCCAAGTATGAAGCTCGGCACCCAAACACTTGCTCAAGATACTGGACTCCACACAGAGGGGAGCAGTCCGTCTTGCGAATGACCCCCCCCTAGGACGTCCCTGTTGCGGGACACCTTTGTCTGGAGAACTGCCTGGCTCTGGAATGGACTTCCGAGTAACGACTTTCTCAAAAACTACAACCTACAGCACTTCAAATCCAACGTCCACCATCTGCTCCGCACACGCACCGCTCGTTGAGAAGCATAGGATTTTTCTTTCGTGTGTGTGCCGAACATTCAAAAACTGATATTCTAATTTGATCAGAATCATTTCAAAGTATAAAGCAAGAGCCAAAAGGTAATATGTAGTATTAAGTCTGGTCGCTTTAAAACGTTTACAAGTCATAACCAGGAATAAGTCGCCCCATTTTCCCAGAATAGTTATTTTCCTAACAATTCGTAAAGTGATACTTTTCCGCACGGTAAAGCAGTTAGACGAACGACGCCAAGCGGAGTTCGGATATGCTTTAAGTGCGGGAAAGACACTTTGCGCAAGTGTTAGGAATAATGCTTTTTCTACGAGTACCCTAGAAAAGTAGAAATCTTATTATTGTATGCAGAAAGCATTAAAATATTGAAAAATCAAGTATAAACACGGCAAGTATGCGAAACAAAATGAGTGCGCAAAGAGTTTCCGTGTGCAAAGTTGAACTTTGCACACGCAAATGTGCGCTTGACTGCGCAAAGAGTTTCCGTGCGCAAAGTTGAACTTTGCCCACGCAAATGTGCGCATGAGTGCGCAAAGAGTTTCCGTGCGCAAAGTTGAACTTTGCGCACGCAAATGAGTGCGCAAAGTAGGTACTCTGCGCACGCGAGTAGAAAAAAGTATGATTTGATTAATATTTCCCAAAACTGTTGGACCATATAAATTAATATATATTTTTTTAAAAAGTGGGGGAACGGAAGAGGTTTTATAACTTCATTACAAAAATATCATCTAGAGGGATTATTAAAAGATATTTGAAGTAAATTATTTATCTGCCCTTTACTTATTTTATCTGCGCAAATTATTTAAAGGTCTTGTAATTGATTACTTTAATTTATTCTTAAAGTTTCTGTGTTAAATCGGATGCCGTTATCTGAAGCGTATCTCTAATTTTTTTTTATGTTCGGCACACACACAAAAGGAAATCCCATACCACTCAATGAGCGGTGCGTGTGCGGAGAAGATAGTGGATGTTGAAGCGCTGAAGGTTGTAGTCTTCGGGAAAGACGTTACTCGGAAGTTCATTTCAGAGCTAGGTAGTCCTCCAGACAAAGGAGTTCCGCAACAGCGACGTCCCTGGTGTTCGCAACTGAATCGTATGTTGATTAGCGGCTTGTGTCTGACGGGTGTCTCTGTTTCGCACAATTATGGGCGGAATCATAAGTGCCAGCTCGTTCGAACGCCTTCCGTAGTAGTATCGGTAGTAAAGAGATAGGTCCGTCACTTTTCTTCGATATTCAAGCCTATCAAGGTCTTTAGTCAACTCTGGGTCATCCACAAGATGGACTGCTCTCCTCTGTATGTAGTCTAATCTTGAGCAAGTGTTTGGTTGCCGACCTCCACACATGAGAATAGTATTCCAGATATGGTTTTATCTGGGTCTTATAGAGCAGTGCGAGCTGGTGAGGTGTATACAACTTTTTTGCTCTATAGAGTGCTCCTAGCTTTTGTGTTCCTGCCTTGGCGATTTTGTTGACGTGATTACGCCAAGACATGTTACTTTCTACGTTGATGCCCATCAAGCTTATGGGTGAAGTTGGGATCAGTGTTTGTCGTGATATTGATAGGTGAAGTCTTGAGGTGTTTTTTTTTAGAAGACAGCTGCTTGAGTCTTTCCTGCGTTAAACTGGACATTGTTTTTCTCACCCCATTCCACGAAGGCGTTCATATCCTCGACAGCAATCTGATTTTCTAGCTCGCGTTGGAAACGGGCAGCGGCCATTGGAGTCCGCGACATGAATGATGATATAAGAGTGCTGTCATCTGCGAAGGTGTAAATAGAATTGTTTGTCCTGTCTAAGAGGTCGTTGATATAGAGCAGGAACAAAATGGGAGAAAACATGGACTCTTAAGCAACTCCAGCATTGACTTTAAATTCCTTCGATGCGAATGTCAGTCTTAATAAATTGTAACAGACAGATACCTGTGAGGACGAGGCTGTAATACATGTTGGAAAAAAAGATCAGGACACTCAGCAGACTCGAAATGCGCAAAAATAAAAGTTGCGAGGAATACGGAAGGTTTTATTAACATATTTTGCCGATAATAAAGTGAGAAGAGAAGGTAAGGCAGACCCTTCGGTAAAACAATAATAACGTCCATTGGCAAAATACGTAATGAATTTACACTTTATCCGATAATTAGAATGCGCATGTCTTTCGATTGCGATATTATACTTGATTAGTTTAAGAGTCATAAGCACGGTTTATAATGAAGTTTTTAGGAGTGTGTTGTGTTTTATTTATGATTAGCTTTGGTTATTTAATTTAGGCAATCATTTTGGCGCTTTATCGGTAGACTAGTTTGACTTGAGTTCACTCAAATTTTAAGGCACCTTACCAACTTGACCAGATTTAACTTTGAGATTGCTTTATTTAAAACTTTGACAGATTTATCTTAGCTTTGACCCTGAGACAGAGTTCTGAGGTTTGGGGAATTCGATCCAAAGACTGAGGGTCGGGTTGCAGGTTTAGAACACCCAGAGAAGCCTCCACAAGTTAATGCATACGAGCACTGGATGAATGGTGAGACAAAGTCTTATCTGTTTGAGGATCCGCTTAAGAAATTGTATGAAAAAAATTGCTGGATCATAATCGCTTGCGTTTATCGCTCGCGTTGTTTATAGTTTCTAGCTTGAAAAAATTTATAGAAATATCGCTTCTCAAAACTGGAATGGAAAATATTTACTATTTAGCACTAAGTTTAAAGAATGTTTTGAGCATGAAATATACAAGGTTCGTTGATGTTTAGTATTCGAGAGTGTACACTAGCACTTTTCGCTGTCATATGTATTCATTTATTTTTGTCAATTTAATTGTTTTAGAATAAAATCAGTTAATATTTTCACCCCGAAATGGCCACCTAACATGCCAACTGTATAAAGCCGCATTTGCGTAGCTTTAAATTGGCGGACTATCAGCAAATTACTTAGATTAAATGAAGATAGTAATTATTTAGATATATATATATATATATATATATATATCATTTTTATTTAAATATTTCGCGTATTGGGGATACTCGATCTTCTGTGAATTTTAAAAAAATTATACCGTGAACATGGGAAACTGTTCGGAAAAGCATAATGTATAATACCATGAGATGAATGCTACTTTGAGTATGATTTCTGCGTAGAGTGCAAGAAAGAATGCATTCTTTCTTAACACCACTATTGATGTAATCATCATTTGCTTGTTAGTCGTTGACACTCAGTGTTGATGTCATAGAAAAGTGATTGTATATATAAATCACTTTTCTATGGTTGATGTCAACATAAGCTAGTCAGCGACCTTATACATTTGCCATCGAGCCAAAAAGTACGCAATACGTAATTAAAAGAAGAAGATGCTCTATCAAACTTGACGGACAATTCGAAATACCTTCAAAATGTACCCCAAATTTAATAAATAACTGCTTTCGAGCTCTGTTTTGACATCTCGCCGGCCACAAAAGCCTTAATGGTCTTTTTCTGAACGGATAACTCTCAAAATAAATAAATTAGAGAGCGCGACGTAAATAGCCCGACAAAACACGGCAGGTAACCCGAAGTTTACCTGTAGCTTTAATTTTACCGACAAACAAACCGCCTCCCTTTGCTAAAAAGTCAAAATATATGGATTATGGGGCTTTTGAATGTGCAGTGATACGGGTGGCATTTTTGTATCTTCTCATTTTAGAAAAAGATTAAGTTAGTGGTCATTATTATGCCATATATGACAATTGAAAGGAAATAAATTCGTTTTCTTTGTAAAAGCCTGAAAATATTGAATATGCTGCACAGCGCACAGCTTCTTCTTAATATTTCAAAAATCTCTCTTCGCATATACAAACTATGATGTCCCTTCCTTAAGAAACAGCTATTACATTAATTGTCTAACTTTGTACAATATTTATTAGAAAAATTATTAAATAGTCGTTCAGATCAACTTCTCATATACTAGTAGAAGTGTTCAAGTGTGTTCAAGTTTAAGTAAAAGAAAAACATTCAATAATAAATATAGAAAGTGAAAAGTAGAATGCAGAAAATGGTAAACCTAAGTCACTGGAGACTTTTATCAACGGTATACCCTAATACTACATTAATTGTTTCAGTTGTAATGTGAAGTTTTGTGTTGGTATATAAAGGCAGTGAATTAATATCATCAGAAAATGTAAATAAACAAAATAATAGGTTTGTCTTATAAGACGGTATCATTATTAATACAAAATAAGAAGCTTAGACATGGGTCCATCGTATAAAGTGTAATATCTCCAATATGGAAATAAAACAAGACATGTATTTCATACCTTTAATGAATTCTTCTACCGAAACAATATGCTTGATATTAATTAAGTGTATACATCTAAACTTTCAATAAATTGAGTTTGAATGCAATCATTCGCTTTCGAATATAATGACGAACGTAACCGAACATTTAACGTATGTTACAGGCCAAATTCGGATCTGAATTTCAAACTAAACTTGTTGTCACTGACTCTTCTCATGGATATGAAAAATAAAGGCTATCTATTTGAAATTTTGTAGGTCTTCTACCTACCTAATGAACCTAATGATGTTCCCATGAACCAATTCGATTTTGGCCAACAACATGGCGGGTCGAAATGAACCCATTAAAAAAGTAATAACTGTCATTAAAATCCCATTTGGAAGGCATTTTAATAAAGAGGTTGTATGGAGGTTTATATCTTCAAAGGGGGCTTTGTGCAGGATACGCCATGTTAGGTAATTACATAAAAATTGACGTATCTTGTTAATCGCGATATTTTCTCATCTTTATACGTAGTTTTTGTTTTTGGTATATTTAGAATGAAAGTATTTTGGCCTCATTATAGCTATTTTAAAATCGATTAAGGCAGATACAAAACATCTTATTCGAACAAGAGTGGAAGGAAGTTCATTTTGAAATGCGTCCGGACTGAATTTAAAAAGCAGTGGATTACAATTTTGTGTTCTAGCCTTTGAAGCAACATAGATGAGGAATATAACGACTTAATATGAAAATATAGAATTTGTTAAGAAATCGGTTGAACTTGAAAGGAATCAAATTTGAAAAATTAATCGTTGAACTAGTGACTAGTGACCAGGAAATATCCTTCGTGAATGTAACTTGTCTATGCTGTACGATTCATTACTCATTTCTTTGGATCAGTCTGCTCAAGAGATTATTGTTGTATATTTTGAATACCTCGGCGCTTTTTCTTCATATACCACGTGCAGGACATATTTAAGAAACTATATGCTGACAAATATTTAGAAATCGAAAAAGTATGTCTCCTATTTTTTTAGTCGCCCTTGTACTCACATATAATTATTTATTAAAAAGTAAATATAATTAATTTAAAATGATCCTACACTTATCGTAAGTAATAACATGTCATAAGCAGAATGTTTAATGATCGGCTATTTATTTCCAATTGGGTAATAAAATATGCCGCTAAACGAAAATCAATATTGCTGAACATAAATAATGTACAATTAATCTTATTTGTACTAAAATATATATTAATGAAATATGTAATATAATCTTAACGATTAATCAAACCGATCAAGATAAAATTACTTTCTGTTCAAACAAGGTAATTAATTACGCAAGCTAAACATGCCACAATTAAAATGTTTAAATGTATAAACTTGCTTTACATACATTTTGGTCTACTATGCGAACAGTATCTTGACTAATCGAACTCGTATAGTGCATTAATTTATTCTGTAGCGTGGTTCAGGAAATTTGGCAAAAGGTAATCTAATCTCGAATACAACATAACTTAATGCTTCTCGCATTGCTTCATCATTATATATAAAGATTTTCGCAACATGAGAAGTTTTTTATTTTTGGACCAAATGTGATATTGAGATGGGGCTGTTGGCTTTCGATTATGCAAATCATGCATGGTTTTTAAAAGTTATTCTGAATTACTTTACCCTGCATTTTTGCAAAAGTTTTAAAAACCTGGAATTTACAAAATAAAATGTTGCTTTTTTTGTTGTACCAAAATGATACAAGATTTAATGCAAACAACGATTTCTTGGGTAATTTCATGTTTTTATTTGTTTAATTGATATACTTCCAGAACATTTTCGAACTGTTAGTTTAATTCAACGTTAGTAGGAATGTATTTATTGGGAAAAAAATTAAAAGTTCAACGCAGAGTATGCGAAAAATCACATGTTGGTTCTGGAGCAATTAGGTAATGTATTTTTTCTTCAAACGTCAGTATATCCGTCATTACTCGACTGTGTAGGCGGCCGTGAAGTTTCGTTTTTCCTCCGCCGGAGCTTTACTTTTCACTTTTCCGCCGGCGGAGGTAAAAGTGTTGTCATAGCAACATAGATACAATACAAACAGACAACAAAATAAGCGTCAACAACTTAAGATTTATTAAACTACAATTTGTATTTATCACTCAATTTGTGACTGCATTTCTAAAAATCACTAATTTAGGAACAAATTGGTTATTATTTAATCGAACTTACTCAATAACTGCTTATCAATACGGAATTAAAACGCAATCGGAGACGTAATCTTAAAAAAATAATTATTGTTGACATTGTCCACTGACAGCTTTATGTTACATTACTATAGCAACAACCTGTGCCTATTCACCGACACCGGTCTAAGCCGCCTTGCGAACCCACTTATCTTTAATAATAATTTGATATTATTACTATTAAAAAGAGATGTTTTTGCATTAATTTGTCGACATTTGAAGAAAAAACAGCATATTTTATTTGGAGGAAAAGTTACTTTTCATGGCTTGCTCTCTATTACCAGCCTCACTCCGTTCGGCTGTTAAACACGAGCGCGCCATGAAAAGTATCACTTTTCCTCCATATAAAATAATATACTATTGCCTTATTCTGTTCGATAATTAATAATTGTAACACAAATTGAAATTACTTATACAAATAAGACCTGGCCACACCTAGTACCCAAATAGGAAATCAATTTATCAAACTGACTAGTTGAAGTGTAGAAAAAAAAGAACATATACACGTATCCTATATCAATATAGTAGCAAAATATAAAAAAAAGTTACCATACCGTTTTGATGAAATTTTCCCGTCAAATTTCCTGAACTATTTTTTAAAATTTCGGTCTCCTCACCTGAAAATTGAGTTTTAAATTATATGTAGAAACGACTGAATACTCTTTTTTGATACCTCAACAATAAAATTGTTGTTCAAGTTATATGCCGACATCACTGCATTGATTAAAATTGAACCAAAAATAAAAAAATAAAGGCCGGAAAGTAATTCCGTTGACATACCATATTCATGCGTTCATAAAGGAAGCTTTGTCTCAGCATAATTATTTTTCAAAGATAATTTTTCTAACACGCTAATTGTCGTAATTCTTTTTCAGCATGTTTTTTGTCGTAACAGTTCCATTCAACAATTACTCTCCATATCCGTGAGAACAGATTATTTTTGACAAAAACTTAATCTGCGGTTTCTCTATCTTTTCTGTCCTTTTGATCTTTCGCTAAATCTTCTAAATGTTTGTATCCCAACGAAGTTTTTCAGTTTCCTTGAAAACTATATCGTCATTATCGAGTAGGTAATCCAGCAATTAACTCTTTCGAGCGTTCATTTTCTTTAATTTCTTCTTTTCAAGATCGAGCGGGACTAATTTGAAGATTGGGTGAAATGAAGTGAAACAGATTATTCTGTTATTATTTGATGTTCGTGCCGATTGTTTTTCAAATGAGCACAGTGACGGGGACAAATATTTTATTTAATAAGTCAGGAGATAAAGTACATTTAAAAAAGATTTTTTTAATGACCACATTAACTGAGAGATTAAAGAATGTTCAGTATTGAAAATTGAAAAGCATTAAGCAGAAAAATGTTTAATTTTTATGATGGCTATTTGACTTTGATTGCCAAATAATTAAAAACAATCAACCATTGTTCTGCCGAGATACTAAAGAGTACACAAAATTTTGTTTTTTAATTAGTTAAATGCCAATGTCGATTAATATAAATAGAGAATTAAGTAAAGAATTATGGCAGCAGCTTACTAATATGAATGTGACAAAACAACCATATGGTTAATGTAATACAAAACAAAAGACGAGTTTAAAAATGGTGCAGTGTCCGCCATAAACTTGAATCAAAATGAGAAAATATTTAAATATTACAGTTAGCCAAAACATTTTAGCGGGAATCATATCTACTTCCGAAATAGTCAAAAATGCACCAGGTCAACGTTGACAGGTCACGTCTGTTAAATTCCTTATTAAAAAATAATCTCCATAAAATGCCGTTATTTATTGATATTTGCAGATATGTTATTAAGAAAATGTATTACTAGTGGCATTCTACGTCCACATACCGATTTTAAGAGAGAAATTCTGTAGCTCCCCCGCGCTTCGAGAGCATTTAAAACGCCTCAAAGAACTAGAAAGACAACAATAGGGAACTTGAAAATTTTTTTTAAATTTCTTTAATATATTTGCCTACCTCTAGAGACAGCACACACCAAATATCAGCCCTCAAATCACAATATTTAATTTGCAATAAACAGTTAAAGTTGTGACCGCAAGCTACTCATTTTAAAAGACACGTGACGTCACACCGCTCGTTCGATCGGAAAGCAGTCATTGACATATTATCTTAAAATGTCAGTGAAGGCAGTATGGCATCGGCAGCCTCAAGTATTAAAATATTTACGTTTATTACTGCTTGTCGTTGAATTGCCAGGGTGTTTGTTATAATTCGTGTTGATTTATACTTTAATCTGTGCTTTAATATTAATAATAATAATGGAAGCTAAGACCACAGTATAAGCAAGGAACAGTAACGTCAGTGATCTCAAATCCTTTGAAGTATTGAGATCAAAGAGCACCGGCAGGCACCTGCTTGCCTGACTTTGCCGTCGTTGGATCACGTCCTATACGAGGGGACGTGCAATTTTATTGTCGCATGGAATCAGTTTCTACTAATAAGTCATTTACAATTTAATTATTTTATAATTTTATTCGACACTCTAATTTTAATATATTTAGAAATAATATTTAGATTATAGATGCTTCACGACAGGTTCTTATGAATGCGTGAAAGTTAAAATGATAATAAAACAATAAACAATGCATTTAATAACAAGTTTTGTGTAATGTAGCTTATATTACAAAAATATTAATTTCTTCGAAATTGAAGACAAGTTTAATACAAACCGAACCTAATATAACTATAAGGTATTTAGTAACACAAAACATAATATAGGTACGCAAAGTATGTTTAATAACTTTTTTCTACGACTGCCCTGAAAATAGACAAAAACGCACTAACTGCTCTTGAAAACTGGACATTTCAAACATCGTGTGAAAAGTATACTTTGCACACGGCGTATGCAAAGTATACTTTTCACACGCTTATTCGGGTATTTAGATTAAAGGGCTTCGTCTCCGATTTAGAGCTTCGCCCTCAGAGATCCCGTTAACAGATCTCTAAAAAAGGGGGCCCAATTTTAGGGTTTCACACCCCCAGGGGCCCCTTTTCGCAAAACTGTAGAAAATGGGACTCTCATACCAGGGGTCCCCTTTTAAGGCTTGGGGCCCAATTTTAGGGCTTCGCCCCCGGGGCTCCATTCCTAAATCTGTAAAAATGGGACTCCCGTGCTGTAGGCCCCATTCTAGGGTTTCGCCCCCCTGGGGCCTCATTTTAGGGCTTCGCCCCCAGAGCCTCTTTTTCAAAATATTTAGAAAATAGAGACGCCACACCGGTGGCCCCATTTTAAGACTGTGCCCCTAGTTATAGTTTAGCGAAAATCTCTTACTCACGTAGTTTCTTTCGCTGGGAATAAAATTTTCTGATAAATCAGTAATAAAAAAGTTTCTACCACACTCCCAGTGGGGCACCCAGACCCTGTATGTAGCAGTCGTAGAAAAAGTATAGTGTGCGACACGTGCTGAAAAGACTACGGCTAGTGTCACCAAACTGTCTCATTCGTGTGAAAAGTCTTATTTTCATCACTTTTGCACAATATACTATTTCTATTTTGCGTTCAAAATGATTCCATTTTGATACGCAAATTTGTGTCGAAAAGAACTTCTTTTCGATACGCCTTTTGTTGACTGGTTGCTAGGATATTAACAAAATTGTTCAATGTTAAGGCCCACTAGCAAAAATTTCGACACCGCTTTCAATGAGATTTCTAGTAATAAAGACGTCAAAAATGACAATATGGCCGCCCAATTGTTGATCGGGACTAGATTAAATTAATAGTTTTCATTAAAAAAACCTTCGAAATAGAAAAAATAGTATAAAATACAGGTTTTAAAAGACATTTACTCCACGCAAGCGGGTCGTTTCCTAATTTCGTGCTAGTGCGAAAAAATATGGTATTTTAAAACAAGTATCTTAATATACTATTTTTTCACTATAAAAAAACGGTTCTTTATAACCGGACTCAATCCTATTGGTCTTGACGGTCACGCCACGCAGTGTCTTAGACTTAGATACCTAAATTACCAATTTTCAGGCCCATAATAGTTTTATAACTTGAGCTACAATCCCTTCTACAAAAATAAACGACCCCTTTATGTCACTACTCCCTTAACACCCGTAATTGAGATTTGGAAAAATGCTGATGGTGTTTTCCCTTTTGTAATTAATTGCATTGTTTTGGTTTATTTAGATATAAAATATTTGCGTTTTTATTGGTTCCACCCCTATGCTATGAATGGGAACTATAAGTTTAATCTTACATTTTATGATTAATACAAAACCAAATACATGGTTTGAAAAGAGAACATGATTGATAATGTATGGAGTATACAATTTTATGAATAATATTTTCATGCCTAATTTTTATCTCATCCCTTTTTAAAAAAACAAGTAGGTAGGTATTTTAATTCTAGATAATATTTACTCATACCTGAAAGGATCTTTTGGAAATCTAAAAAATGATTTTTCACCATCACTTTTACTGAAACAGTTATCCACTGCACAAAATCCAACCATCGTTATAGAAAACGCAACAACAGTCCCTAAATAATGTCTCCCTCGCCCTCGTATAATACGTTTGTGCTAAAACTCCCCAAACTTTCTGCGAGTCTATGAGAAAACTGGATTGAACCGCTTTTACCTCAGGCGGCAAAATCGAGATTTTTATGCATTTGACGCTACCGTTCATTAATTCTACCGTGCTAAGACGTTCCCTGCTCTGCCGTCCGTCAGGCGCGACGACAAACGAGCTACTTGACGTCACAACCGGTACCAGCCAAGAATGGCGCGTTACAAGAATAATTTGAATTATGCAGTTTTCAATTGCTTATATTTATTATACAAAAATAAAAAAATAGTTTTTTTGTGAACTGTGGTTCTTTTAATAATATTAAATTATGTTTGTGAGTAATATTTTTCAAATTTAATTTTTATGCAAGTTCCCCATTACTTCACATATATTATTGGGTTAATAATAATCGTGGGCATAGTTAATTTTCAAAAATATTGGTTTTGTTCAATAAAAAATAACTTCTTGGACTCTTTTCCAGATTCCAAGAAAATTACGCACAATGTATGGCTTTTTTTTATTAGACCTTATTTGGATAGTACAAAAAATGTTGTAATTTACTATTTAAGTACCTTGTACTGTCAGAATTTAGTTCAGTTCGGCTATATAATTTTAAAGGTTTTGGTTACTGTAGGATAACTCCATAGGTTATGACCAGGTTTTGGTTTTTGACGATCATCTTCAGGAATTTAATCCATACCTCTAAATTTCATGTACCAGGATTCATCCACTTAGGCTATCATTTAGAACGTTTTGGGTAATAATTTTTGGTCGTCCACCTTAAAATTTGTATCGCCATAAATTCTCGGCTATAAAGTCACCTGCCAAGATGTAGGTACTTGGATTATATCACTATAATAGTTTCCGCTAATGTAGTGTATCATCACCGATTTAGACTAGACTTCAGTTCCTGATGACGATCCTTAGGGATTTGAGGCAGACGTCAAATATTAAGATTCGTTAATTTGTACTAAACCCATTTAAAGGTTTTAAATAAATAAATACAATTGAAGCCACAAGTATATGGTTAATAATTCTCAAACAATGCATCAATTAACTTTTGAAAGGAAAATGCTATTTCAAAGAGAACATATTCAGCAAAACTCGGTAATCTCTTTATATACATTATAAACTTATCAACTGAAAATATAAATTTAAACTATAATAATATGGTAGGTATATCTACAATTAACAGCTACATAATATAAATATATATTTATAAGTTATTAAGTTATTTATATATCTTCTTAAGCTAATATAAATTAGGTATATGATCTATTAACTCAGCCAATCGACATTATTGAATAACGTCTTCAAGGAAGTATATCTACTGAAACTTTTAAAATTTTTCTTTTATTATCATGAGGACATTTTAGATTATTTTATAGCATGTAGCTCATGTTTATGAATTTAACGAAATTTTGAGATAGATACTCTTCCGTGAATGATTCCAGACATTCAATATAGTCGTCAAAAGTAATTTCATTGTTTTTAATATTCTTGATTTTTTCGGATACACCTTTATTTTGCTAATAATATTCAATCTTATCTCGCTCTTTTATAGCTGCATTCAAATTAACTCCCTCTTCTTTAATTTCTTCAGTAGTGAAAAATAATTTTTGATATTATTTCAATAGAACTAGTCAATATCCGTTTATTGTTTTCATCTTCTTTTAAAAGGAGTTTTTCGAAACAGGTCAAATACATCACCAAGTAATAGAGATCTGTTTTCACTCATAAGTTTGAAAAATATGGCACGGTCTTGAACTTAAAATAATTCCAAACTTTCTGCGCATGGGCACATTCCAAATGGTCGAATAATTTAAACTATTGCCATTGCCATTTTTTGTGGTAATTTAGATTCATTACGCTTATTCCATATATTCATAAGATCGTATGGAAACACACTTTTTCTGCGCAGTAGCGAGAACTGATTGTTCCTTTAAACTCTGATTTTATATTTGGATAATTAGGTAAATATGAAGCTAATTAATCAAGGCCAGAAACATAGGCCAATATATCTCCTGTCGATCTCTCTGCGAAAGCCGTGTTGGTTATCGCTAATTATTCTGTTGCTCTCGAGGTACTTGAGTAGTTGCTGATTGACTACACGTTCCATGACTTTGGAGATTATTGGAAGCAAGGCAATTGGGCGATAGTTTGAAGGCGTGGTTTTCTTGGTTTTTTTTGGAACAGCTTGCACTCGAGTGACTTTCCAAAAAGATGGGTAAATCCCTTTTCGGCAAGACAGAGAAAAAAGTTTGGAAAAAACGGATGTTAGTTCGTTGCCGCAGTTCTTTAACACGATGGCAGGTGTTTCGTCCGGTCCTGATGCCTTTTGCGCATCTAGTTCTTTATGGATTTTACGAATATCACGGTGATGCAACTTGACTTCTGCCATGGTAGTGTTGGTGTTCGATATGGTGGGGAGAGCCGTGCCTTGGGGGACGTCTAAGGTAGATGCGATGAAAACATTTTGGCGAGCATGTTTGCTTTTTCTTTGGCTGTAGTCGCCGTCTGTCAAAGGTGGAAGAGAAGTTTTTGTAAAGTTATTACTTACTGCCTTTGCTACCGACCAGAAATTCCCGGAGCCACTAGGGCATTGCAAGAGTTTATTTCTGATTCATTGATTGTGTTTGTCCTTAGTTTCGTCGATCACATCTTTGCATTCGTTTCTCGCTTCGACAAAATAATTGCGATTTTCAGTGGTCTGATTGTAGGCTTGCTGTTTCCTACCTACAGCCCTGTCGCATCTCCTGTCGAACCAGGGCTTTCCTTTTGACGGCAACTTTATGGAATTTGGGATGAATGCTTTCATTCCTGAGGAGATTACTTGCATAATCTCTTCGCAGCAGATTGATGGGTTGTCGGTGCCAAAGCAGACATCGAGCCAAGGAAAATCTAGGTAGAACTCCCTTAGATCGTCCCAGTTTGCAAAATTGTAATGCCAAAATTTGCGAGGCAATGGTGGATCCTTCTGTAGGACTGGCAATTCACAAACAGTTGTAATAGGTTTGTGGTCGGAAGTACCTAATGGCGGAACAACTGTAATTGTGTAATGGTCAGGATAGGTGGATAGAAAAAGATCTAGGAGGGCGGCGAATTCGCCCCGCTCTGAGATTCGAGTTGGTTCTTCTACAAATTGAGTAAGTCCGCAGCTAATGGCAAATGCTTTAGCTTCTCTACCTTCGTTGTTGGTCTTGTTGTGATATTTGAGCCAGTTGGTGTTGTAGGCATTAAAATCTCCCAGACAGATTATTTCTGAATTGGGGTGATCGACCTGTATTGAGTCAAAAGTAGTAGGATAGTGTTGTAAAAAGTTTTGGTAGGTTCTATCGCTCGGAGGGCGATAGAGGCAACATATAAACTTGGTTATTCCATTGACGGTGAACTTGAGCCACATGACGTCAAGGTTGTTCGGTTCGAGTGTTTCCTTGCGGGGACATGAAAGGTCGCTTCTGGCAAAAAGACATATTCCAAACTTATGTCTAAATTTGGGCGGGTAAGTCGTAACCAGGATAGGGGTAGTTTACTGTCGTTGTTGTAGAACAAACTTGTGTTTCTGTAAGGGCTAGTATTGCAAATTATTATTAAATTAAGCTAGAAAGTGTGGATCTGAATAGCGCAAGGATGGGCCTTGGCTTCTCGTGATTTTACGAACATCCCCGACCTATTTGCATGACGAAAATACATTTAACTAGAGCGCCGAACACGAGAGCACGGTAGATTTAGACTAGACGTGATTACGGGCGGAGGCCGTTCCCGCGCCGTCGGCAGGCAGTGCACGCGCACGGGCGCACTTATTGAGGAACCGCCCCTGCATATCGGACCTGGTATATTCGGAGTACGTAACAAATGAACTAAGCCATAAATGAACCATATACAAAACTATTCATTTATAAAAGCAAAATCTATATTTTTTGACAGCTTTGCTTCGCTTATTTATCTGCATTGAGAATAAATGAAGCTATCCATGAAAAACCGTAAAACTTTTATATTAAAAGTTTTTAAATATCAATCAAAATAAGCAATGTAGGTAGGTGGCAAAATATATGGAAAATCCTTTTACTTCCTTTTGCGTTACAATCTCCATAATATAGATATTGTTAAATGAATATGTTATTAATTAGTTGCCTTGTAAGCTATCAAAATGAAAATCAATTCATTCATTATCTAAAAGATACATAGTGTCCGAAGTCAACAAAAGCAGTAAGTGCACACCTACATATATATGATATAAGAACAAGAAATACACTTAACTAAAGAATCTAGATCAGATAAAAATTTGTCCAATATCATAGTAACATTTTTCGAGCAAAAACAATTTTATATATTTCTTAAACATAACGCAATATAACATTTTTCGACAAGTTAATTCTATCTCCTAATTTGTCATTACTACGGGTTCCATAACCATGAAAATGACCATTTTTAAGAAAACTGTTATTATTTCTAAACACAAAGAAACACACTTGAAATATAACTACAGAAGGCACAGTTAAAATTTTAAATTTATTAGAAAGTAGCCTGCAGGAAGTTGTGGATGGTATGTATACCCGCAATACATCTCAAAATTCGATTTTGGAATATAAATACTGTAGCAGCAGGAGGCGACAACGTGCCCCAAAACTGGACGCCCTACAAGATCTGAGAGTGGACAAAAATGCATGACAAATGCTTATAGGTTTGTGGAAATCCATTACAAGCCTAAGGTTTCTGAGAACGTAACCAAAACTATTTAACTTTCGGGATAAGTTTGTACAGTGAAATTCCCGTAAGAGGGTATCATCCAACTGAAAACCAAAAAATTGTATCGAATTTTCTCATTTGAGTTTATTATTGGAGGTATATAACTGCAAATCTAGGTTTAACCGTGTTTGATTAGTACGCAATACCATATACTTAATCAGTCTTTTTGGTATTTAGAATAAGTTTGTTAAGAGCAAACCATTCATTTAATTCTTGTAATGCTCTATTAGCGGCAATTTCCATAGTGCAGTGATTTCCGCTGATGATAGCAGACGTGCCATCAGCATAAATTGTTAAACTACTATATACCAGGTATAAGGGTAAAGTTTTAACAAAAATAACAAACAACATAGGACCAAAACAGAGCCCCGCGGGGCACACCTATCGAGACATCAAGTAACGCTCTATGAATCCTCAGAACCTCTTATCTCAACATATTGCTTACGCACACGCACATAAGACGAGAACCAGTCTAAAACCACCTCTCTTATACCATGCGACTCTATATCCTGTAAAGAAGAGCATTATATCCGACACAGTCGAATGCCTTGCTAAGATCACAAAAAATGCCAACAGGGCGCTCGCCCGCCTCAAGACTCTTTATAATTTCGGTGAAAAAGACAAAAAAGCTGATGTCGTTGATCTGTGGGATACAAATCCATGTTGTCGTGTTGTTAATTGCATATTCAAATATCTTAGAAAAACATGAGGTCAGAGCAATCGGACGATAATTTTTTGGCAACATAGGGCTACCTTTTTTCAAAATAGGCATCACCTTACACAGTTTAAGAGGATCCGGAAAAATTATTAATGAAAACTGTTAGAGGTCCAATACAGTTTACAGATGTATTTTTAAATATGTTTAAAGGCACTGCATCCGGTCCACTGATGCAGTGATTATTTTTTATTTTGTTCCTAATTATGTTCAGAATTTTATGTTCACTAAATGGCCGAACACTCATACTACTCGAAAATCCAGGCCGCTGACACGTTATGAGAGTAACTATTAATTTATTGAAGTACAGTACTTAAATGGAACAAATAACTTTAATAAAAAAACGATAGATGAATAGCATCCCCGTATAACAACAACAATTTATATTACTTTATTTATTGTATTTTAATGGTCTGTAATAAGAATTTCAAAACGTGTTTGGTATTGTAACCTTTAGAAGGAGAAATTAATGTATGACAGAAGCCAATAATATTGGAACAAATATCAAAAAAGGGGAGTATTTTTGTCTAGGACACCCTGTATAAGTAAATATTATGTACAATTATTCGAATTCTCTACTTGGCAGTAAGTTTTGTTCTATATTTTTACCTACGAAACGAGATAAGTATTTGTATATAAATCTGCTTGACAAACATAGCTTAAACCTAATATTCTGGCGTGTATACTCACAAGTTTGGCGCAGTGATAAATACTTATATTTTTAAGTTGAATAACATATTAAATTATCATTATTGGTATCCGGAAAACCCATTAAAGGTGTGTGATGTCCTTTAATCGCTCATGAAATTTTCAGGATCTAGCAGTTTGGTATATAAAATACAAAGTTGATGATCCCGCCGCAAAGTAGAATATGCTATCGTGACTCTGACAGTAGACAAAATATGCCACGTTAAATACATAATTTCCTGCAAAAATATCACATAATTGTAGGTCGACGAAAAGTTGGGTTGGTCGCTTTAGAATATAAAAATTTTAAAACCATATTTTACTTACCAATGGAATATTAAAAATTTATAATACTTAAATATTTATAAAACGCATGTTCTTTCAAATATCTAGCATTTTTAGAAAGGAACCTTCCGGTCATTTGAACGCGGTCATTTAGGCGCGGCCCTTTGGGCGAGGAGACACTAGGGCATCAATAATACTTAGGCGCGAGGAAATCAAACATATATTATCAATATAATAATAATAATAATTATTATTATCATCGTTTTATTTTCTAATCATAAATTTTATAATTATATGGATAATTCTATTCTTAAAATAAAATATATACAAATAATCTATACAGGCAATTTTGTAATTGTAGGAAATACCCCTAGCTAGTATATATTAGTAAAATAGGTAAAGTGTGATTTTGGGCCAGCCTTGGATTAGCTTGGGTTACTTTCTGTTGGCTACGCCCCCGGAGCGACCGAAGCGAGCAAAGAGTCAACATGGTGTTTTATATTTTGTTTCATTTCAATTAAATAATATGTAAAGCTGAAAAATTATGATAATATACATGTTTAACTTCCTTGCTCATAAGTGTCTCGGGACTAAATATTTGGCACCCTAGTGTCTCAGCGCCTAAATGACCGCGTCCAAATGGTTGCGCCCAAGTGTCTACACATAGACAATAGACATAATGTCAAAACTTCAGATCTAACAATTGCTATTTGTAGGCTTTAAAGGTATGCTACGTAATAAATAATATAGGTAGATGAAAAATTAAATTGTTCGTTCGTAGATACTTACGTTTAAAAATGTCGCTCTTGAAAATAATAGATTACCGACCAAATTGCAGACATAATGCAGATTGTTTCGAACTTGCACCTTCTGCTCACACATCATACTTTAATTATGATGGTTAAAATAACGGGTGTGGGGCGATTTTTTTTTGAAGGAGGCAAACTTTAGGTAATAGTAGTAGAATAGTTTCAATATCTACAGCCACATGGTACACAATCTACATAGATTACTTGTGATAATGTAATACCTTTTGGACAGAGATATAAATGGCCAAAATTTTAGATCTACTTTTAAATGACAAAGCAGAAATAAATAATTCACCATTACTAAATATAATATCTCAATAACTAACAATTTCAAAATATATTTTCGGTATTAACTACAACTATGAAGTGTATAAAAATAGCAATTTATCTAATTTTGTATATTTATTAATTAAATTGTCTATTATGTATCAGATTGTTATTGCACATTTAGTGTTTTCAGTACCTTGCTACACTACCCGTTGATAGCCTAACAAGAAATTATTCTGCTATGTTGTCTTGTTTAGTGAGTTGAAATATGCAAGAAATGCATTACTCGACGAGATATCCCATGTATATGTAGATCACCCGTCCTGGCCTAAGCCTGTGCGCCCACTTTTTATATTAATGTGCACCAGTCTTTCCAACGCTTAGTTTCCATGTAGCACCTGCATTTTCGATCTTCTACAATATCTTGTAGAAAGCCGTGCCATGGGCTTCATCTGTGTGCTCGAGGTTATGAGTGCCTTTACCCTTTTCTATTTGTGAAAAGAATCCTAGCCTGCCAACCAATCTTATTGTAGCGATCACTGAAATAAAATCCTATTCTACCGGATACATTGGGAACTGTGCCTGATGTTTATGCGTACGGCCTCTACGTTGTCTGACATTTGAGGGGCCAAAATGAATCTATTATTCCGAGTAGGAGTTATTTCTATCGAACAAATGAATAAAGATTGATAATGGGGGGAATACTCTTGTACGTACGACACAAGTCGGGGCTCATTATGCGCTCAACGTAGGGTTAAAATAGCCCATTAAAGTTTTTTTTGTGGAGGTATGTCCTACAGGTTCAATATATACCTCCAGACTCACCAGAGTAGACGATTGTTCGTCTTTAAGCCCCAGCTGCACTCTGTATCAGGTGAATATGACTGTTCAGGCCGCACTACCTTATGTGTAGTCTCATATTATTTTTCTTCAAGGCTTTGAAGGGATTCACCCTACCAGGTGCTGGGTTTTCTAAAGCGGACAGAAACTTTCTTAGTCCTAAAGCTATTTGCTATAGTTCTTTGGCCCATCCGTTCGTGGTACATTATTTAGGACAGTGTATGGCTCCGAATTGTAGGACACCGCTGATATTAGAAATAATGCATCCGAATGAATCAATCGATCGTTGGTTTTGTCATGGGCCGATTTTGCGATGGTATTTCAAGGCGAAAATATTTAAAAATCGCTGCCGCCTTTCAGAGTTTCAAGTGCAATCGGGTATATTTGCGAAATGCCCACGTTGGGCGCCAAAATTTGCCACGCTTTTCCTTCTTCTAATTGGCGCGAAAACTTCACCTCAGCTTAGAAGGGACCGAGGGTGAATAATATCAAATAAAAAAAAAACAAAATTGAAATTGAGTGAATTTGCAAGTATAGATGCGTAAGCTAGAACGAGTCGTCTTCAAAGCATGCCCTAGCTCTAATGCCGGAGAGTAGGGTGGGTTTTATTTATAAGGCGCCACGGGCTTTAGACAGTACAAGCGAGAAATACCCCAAAGTTGAAATATGCAACTCGTTTTAGCTTAAGTATCGCGACAAAATAAAAAGAATACCAAAAATTTGTTATTTTTTTTATCGTGAAAACCGATCAATAAAACAGCAAAAATAAGTTAGAAACTTAGGTCAGATATAGATGCCAGAAATTTATCCGTATCGGCAAAAACTTCTACTAAACGTGATACCCCGGTACACTTGACTTATGCCTGACAATGGCGACTATAAAGTAAAAAAAAACGATTAACTTTACTTGGTTACTATATGAGAATAAACAAATGATTTGCCTAAGCAAATGCTCAAAATATTTACGGTACTGTGAATTTAAACGTCTGAGTCAATCCGTTGTTGACGTGTAGCTAAAGAGAACTTACTTTCGCAAATAACGCTATCAAACAGTGTATATATAATTTGCGCAACCATCAAATAATCACTCTTAATAATAAAAAAAATCCAGTAACGCAAATTAATAATCACCTAAAGTCGCTAGAAAAATCGAATCATGATTCGTTTACACGAAGTTATACTGCTAACTATCTATGTATCTATACATATAGGTATAGGTATTGGCTATATTACGTAACGGTAACGGCCGTGTAATTAAAATAACTAGTATGACTAAGCTTTATTCGTTAAATTGTATCATTTTCTTTTACTAACTTTTGGAAGCATACTTCGTTCTAAGCATCGTGATAAAATATAAAGGAGGCGACATTACGTGACCGACGTATGTTCACTTCCGCCATGTTGTTACTACACTTCTGTCATCGCATCGAGAAAGAGGTTTCTATCCGCTTAAATTGTATTTTTTTTTTTAATTTTGTGATATTTTTGCTAGTTTTGAGCAAATTAGTATGGTGTCTTGTGCTATGCGCAGTTGCT
This sequence comes from Pissodes strobi, assembly GCA_016904865.1. Classification (NCBI taxonomy): domain Eukaryota; kingdom Metazoa; phylum Arthropoda; class Insecta; order Coleoptera; family Curculionidae; genus Pissodes; species Pissodes strobi. The sequence continues at coordinate 43,946 of MU187870.1, read as the reverse complement.
GTAGCAGAGACGGTATAGACAAGAAGAAATCTGCAGGAGTAACGTTTCATAGGCTAGTATAAACAAGAAACAGAGCCGTATTTAAAGCATTTTTTTGTGTATTTTGAACGCGAAATAGCTATTTTGGGTCTTGGAGGCATCTCTTTTGATATCATATTTAATGCTTTTTTTAAGAATTTTGTGTTTTCAAATATTTTTTCTAATTTAGTAACACACAGTTTCGACCAGTCTGTATTGACAGTCACAGAATTTTCTTGATCAAAAGTGTCATTGAAAGGTATTTACATATTAGAATAATTTATTTAGGTAAAAGTAAAGAAACTAGTATAAGACATCAAAGTAACAAGAATGTATTATTTAAAGGTCAATAAATAAATAAGGTTTTTTAAATTTTGATTTGATTTCTTTATAGTTGCCCTCTTAAATTAGCCTGCAGAATGTGCAACAAGTGCTGAAAATAGTACTTTTCTCAGGAGTGGGATAGTTTGGTGGCATAAAGTTATACAAATGGGATAAACGAATTTCTAACGTGTTCCACACTATTTTTTCTATATTTTAAGCATATTTGTACCTTTAATAATGAAACAGCTGCTAATGGTAAACGCTTAATTTGGGATAACCATATTATTATGTATAACTTTTGTATTAGCTTGTTTAACTAAGTAACGTTTCAGTCAGGTCATCTCGATTTTTGCGTTTGTGACATTTTAATTGAAATAATTCAAAACTAAGAATAAAAAAATTATAAAAAAATCTACTTAGTGTTCGTCTCTGATAAAGTAGCCATATTGTTCCTACACTTAGCCACGCCTACCGATACCGTCTTCTATCGTATTATTCAAACGGTGATAGCGCCTCCTTTTATTTTATCTCGATGGTCCTAAGTAAGCTACCCTAAACTTGTTACTTGCGTGTAATTCAAAACATTTTATTATTTAAAATGTTAATCGATTGATTGCAAGCAAATTCACTCAATTTCAATTTTGATTTTTTTATTTGATATTATTCACCCTCGGTCTCTTCTAAGCTGAGGTTAAGGTTTGGCGCCAATTAGAAGAAGGAAAAGCGTGGCAGTTTTGATTACTGGGAAAGCAGATAATTTGAAGGTTGTCCTACGGATAAAAGTCACTTGTCACTTGATATATTTTTATTTAATTATCAAAATGTAGGATCTTGTTAGGTCAATATCAAAATTCAAAATGGCGCAAGCATTACCTCACAGAAAGGATCCAGGTTTATAATAATAAGTTAATTTTAAAACCATGATAAAATATTTTTATAAACGGATAAATAAACTTTTTTTTAAGATTAAAATATAAATTTCGAATCAGTTAGTTCATCGTAGTCCTTTGTTTATATTTGTAACTATACAAAATTCAAGCTATACTGCAAAAAAAAATGTTTAAAATAAAGAACCTCGGGATCAAGGCGAAACAAAGACAACTTTAAAAATCAAAAATATACCACACAATTATTCAGTCCTGCTAATTCATATTTATTGTATGAGGAAACAACCAAACAATTAACCTACGCTACTGAATGCCATAACCCATGTCTAATTGCTGAAATTTAGCGTGAATCAAAGATCAAAACATAGCCTCACCAAAAAAACTGATGGATTATTTTAAAATCAAAATGGACTTTCAGTGTTTTGAACATAAAATGGAAGATGACTTTTTCTTTGATCGGAAGAACATCAATAGACCTGAAGTGATAACTTGCGGTTTAGTACTTTTGATTAATTATTTTGTATTTTCAGCGTTTTAATCAAGTTTAGGGGTTTTTGCTCTGTGGGTCTTTGTCGGAAATTAACTGAAGTCATAAGAAGTGAATGAATGGTTGGTGACTCCTTAAGATATCACGTACTAACAGCTCGACCAATCGTTATTATGACTCTCAAGTCACGTCATCTCATAAATTTTGGTACGTTTCGTAAGAATCTTCGTATACTGAATAGACTTTGCATTAACTTTATATATTTTAATTAATAAGTGACTTGTATTACGATATACTTAAATTTGATGGATCTAACGCCCTTTTTGGTTCAGGATACTTTGCATTTAAAGATCCTTTACACAAATAGTGCACTATGTAAAAATCGACCTCTCCTATTGGTCGATCCATCTCGTATTACGATATGTCTGCGTGATGCAATCGATTTCTGTCAAGAGCTCTCGTGGTGTAGAGGTTTATACAGCTGGGTCTCACCTGGACGACCTAGGTTCGAACCCCGTTGCTATATATTTTTTAAGATTATGTTTCTAAACAGTTTTTTTCTTGATTTTGGGTATGTCTTGGGTTAGCACCTGGTTAGCTTCCTTTTCTTGAACCCCCCTAGCGAGCGAAGCGAGCGGCGGGCCATGCGGATCGACCAATAGGAAAGACCGATTTTTATATAGTGCACTATTTGTGTAAAGGATCTTATAATGCGGATACTTTTGAGAAAACTGACAGAATCTATTCAAATAGGCAGCAAAAATATTTCGAGGCTACTAGATATTTTAAGGCAACTAATATTTTACAATTTTGAAATCACGATATATTTAATAATTCATGACCTAAAAATGGACTGACAGATATGCCAAAAGATTGGAATATGCCAAATTATTTATTTCGAATAATTTCCATACAGATAAGGGAAGAAATAAGCTATAATTAGTTAAATTATAACAGAAAAGTAAATTGCTTGATTAAGCAATTTTTGGGAAAAGACTCGTACATCATAATTTTGTTCTAACAGTGCAATAGTATAATTTTGCGTCACCGCATTATTTATCTTTCAGAAGTGCCAAATATTCTTTAGAGGTATTCATTTTTGAATTTGTAAAGCGACATCTCAACTGTAGTGGTTTATAATTAACTACGCAGATGCAAATCATTCCAACATCATTTAAAATACTTAGGTACACTAAAAACACGATGTAATGCCAAAATGGTAGCGACACGGAGCAATTGAAGCATGTGTTAAAGTATTCAATGGTTGTATTTATGGCCAATGCATATCCATTATATTTATATATTAAATATATTTTATGATGTAAAGTATTCACATAACAATATGTCCTATATTTCTTATCACATGGAATATTTTGTTTCTTTTAATTTAACTTGTGTTTAGTTGAACCAAATGCAACCTATTCTACATAACTTTAATCAAAATATGCGCTGGACAAATACAGGTCATGCAAAATATGAAGAACCCTGAGATGCGCAGATGAAAGAAAAGGAGAATCAGAGTACGACAGAGATAGCGAAGACCAAATGTAAGTAAAGAACAGTCCGCGTAGAAAATAAAAGCGGAATTGGATTCATATACGGTCGCTGAGATAAGAACTATACTCGACGCGCCAAAAAGATTCACTAATCACAGAAACAATAATTCAATAACTCGTCTTATTTTATGATTCCAAACATAGGGCATTTGATAAGACATTCTATTTGTATTTGATGTATTATGGACAAGAAAAAAATAAAACAATGATTCGATTCAATCATAAAATAAGACGAATTATTTCCGCGATTAGCGAATCTGTTCGGCGCGTCGAGTATAGTCCTGTTTACCTGTTTGCTATTTATGTTATAATTATGCTTTTATTGTTATGATATTAATGGTTGGGATAATAAGAAGCCAAGTCAGCAATAAAATTAGATGTGGGTTGCGCATATTTAATGAGCATTCATTACTTCACATTATTTAAAGAAACACATTTTATTGGCAGCACTTGGCTAGTACACAAAACTAAAAAAAATTACTACAAATAATACATTTTCATTCAAATAAATTTGTGCAAGGTCAGAAAATATTTTTCGATTATCATATATACTAATAATATCAGGAGCTATATTAATAATATAACAGAACAAATATCACAAGATATTACATAAAGGTTAATGATACATCAAGACAATATGAAATTACCTTAAACCGAGACGAATAACACCTCTTCTCCGCTTTGAGAAGCGACTTTGATATATCTTCAAAAAATTAAAAGCTTCAGTGAAATTATAGTTGACATAAAGAAAAATTAGGACCAAACATTGGAAGAGCAGATCATAACACTTTCCAAAAGAAGTGACTATCATTTAATGCTAAAACTGGTGTTTGGTACTGATTTTAATCGTTTTTGAGCCTTTTTTAGCCATTAATACCAGGTTTTATAAATTTGGCAACGTTGCACAATAAAACACTGGAATGGGAAAATATTATAGTTTAAAATGATATCTTTTAAAATAAGTTTGGGTTAACTTTTGTTAGCGAATTTTCATTAATGAAATAATATTCTAAACGTAGCAGTACATGCCTTCCTAGATGGGTAAAATGTTAAAAAATAAAAATTGAAGAATCTGATAAATAAAATCTAATTTTTATATAATATGGCCCTCTTTGCCCAATTCATATCAAATCTGGCAACTTATTTTAATTCGGATTCTCTCCTGCAGCTTTTATTAAGACTAAATCTTTCTGACATCATTATACGAAACACCGGTTTCGACATTAACTGATGGTGTCTGCATCTTTTCGCAAGTGTTAAAATCTGGTATTCCAATGCTTGTTCCTAATTTTTCTTTATGTCGACTACGTTTAAATCTAATTTTTATAATTTTTGCTGAACTTATTCAACTATATTACTATGTTCCTAAATTTATTTTCTTGCGTTTACAGTACAGGGTGAGTCAACGATTGAATAAAGTAAGTTTGCCCTTTATAGGTAAATTTTTAAATATTTAAATTATTGCGACTATGCAAGGTGCGCCCAAAAAGTAGGGCAGTACAAATTTATATTTTTTTAAATGGGACCTCATACATATTATTTGATTTTTTAATTCTACCTGTATTTCTGAAACTTTTTTATTGTAGGTTTGATATTTGTAAAACTTACAGTTTTTGAAATACTGGTACCTAACTAAAATATCACAATTTCTAGCGTTTCATTATTATTAAATGCCACCTTCTTTGATCTTAGTGTTCCTTGTTCCCAAATATAAAAAATTTCAAGTTTATGCTCTGCCTAAAAATATCATATAGGTTTTAAAAACTTAAAAAATTTAAATTAAAAAAAAAATCGTTTTTTTTAAGTGGCACATCCTGTATATTAATATGTTATTTTAAAGAGTATAAAAAATCCTACATCTTTTGTTAAGTATGTCCTATACCTATTTTTGAATTATTATGATATTTTTAGTTTATTCATTGTCCTTTAAGCCCTTGTACATGTACATACACGTTTGCCTAATTCGTTGGGCCAACGAGTTGGGCAATAAATAAAGACGTCGATTACACGTTGGCGTTGCTTAGTCTGCATTGGCCATTTGACGAGGATGGAGGCGGAAACCATCGCAGCCGCGGTACTTTACTTTTACAGCACTTTCAATTTTTATAGAAAGGTGCACCAAACGAGAGTGATTAAAAAAATGGCGCGAAAGAAAATGCTGGATGCTGAGTATCCATCGAAATAGAACAAGGTGATTATAGAAATACAACCAACGTGTGAACGCTGTTGGCAGATTGCGCCAAGATCTTTTGGATATGTGCAGGAAAAACCGACAACATTCGGCTGAAGAGCCAATGATGGCTGCCAACGAACAAGTTACGTCAAGTGGTTCTGTACACGTTGGCCCAACACATTGTTCCAACTTGTTGGCCAAACGTGTACAGGGACCATTAGTGGCATTTCTTGTTAGTAATCATAGTAGCCATGGAAACTACATCAAACACTTACGAACTGTCAATATAAATTTTCGTGTAATTAAGGATATTCTATTTATTTAAACATTAATCTGTCCAAAGAGGAATTGAATTAACTGATATGGTTTATGTATTAGGACAGGCTGAACAAATTATTGTGTTCTTGCCCAAAGATTATATAAAATGAATTATTCTGATCGACGCCAACCTAGTCGGCACTGTTTTGAACATTTGATGGAGAGACTCGATTCTACTGGAAGTATTGACTATTCAAAACGAAAAGTTGTAAATAGAAATGCCACCAATCCAGAAAAAGAGCTTGAGATTCTGCTTCATGTTGAACGAACTCCACAAGTCAGTAGTCGCCAGTTAGCATGTGAGACATCACAATCAATAGCCAAAATACAAGTATCATCCTTATACCATATCGAATTACATCAAGAGCTACATGGTGAAGGCTTCGAAAGACGTGGAAATCATGTTTTCTGACGAGGCGAGGCCACGTTTGGAAGCAATGGTGCTTTAAACTGACATAACATGCACTACTACGCTGCACAAAATTCATTTTGGATACGTGAAGTGCAACATCAAGAGCACTGGTCTCTAAATGTTTGGCGTGGCATTCACCAGAACAGAATCATTTGGCTTTATTTTTTAATAATCCTTTAACTGGTCTAAATTATCTTCAGTTCCTGCGAGAACTTTTGCTCGATCTCCTTCAAGGTCTTAATGATCATGAACGTCAGAATATGTGGCTACAACAGGACGGTGCCCCTCCGCACTACCATCGCGAGGTACGCGAATTCTTGGATGAACATTATCTTCAAAAATTGATTGGGCCGCATTGGGCGTGGAGGTTTTGTTCTATTTGTTCTATCTTAAATATTTTTTAGGCAGATCATAAACTTGATCTTAGTGCTTCTTGTTCCTAAATAGAAACATTTTTGAAGCATAATACAGTACTTAATAATAAAAAGACGCTTGAAATTTTGATTTTTTAAGTAAAAGTCTCATTATTTCAAAAACTATTAGTTTCAAAAATATCAAACCTATATTAAAAAAGTCCCAAAATCACATGTAGAATTAAAAAATCGAAAAATATATCAGGTGTCCTATTTGAAAAATACAAAGTTCTGCTGCCCTTCTTTTTGGCGTACCCTGTATGCTCGTAAATAATTTTAAATTGTGCACACTTAGTAAACATATATTATAGTAAACACGTTTTATTGGTGCAATTTACCAATAAAGCACAAACTTACTTTATTCAATCGTTGACTCACCCCGTATATAAATAAGAAACTGTGTCAATAACTTTATAATAAGGACAAAATGTTTTGGACAGTCTTCTTTGCTTTCTTCAGTTGTCTGAAACAACATGGATACAGTTTTTTCCCTTTCTTTGTTTGTTTTAATTTTTTTTGGAGGTAATATTCATCTGCTTTTAAAATCAATAAAATAACTTCCTAAAAATTATGGTTTGTGTGAAATTAAAAGAAAAAGGAAAAAAATAGCATCCCATTTTTTCAGAAAACTAAAGAAGACCAAAAAGACAGGATGATATAAAATTAATGATTTTTATTGCAGAACTAAGTGGAGTACAAGACAAATACTTGCAGCTATATGGACGACCATATTGAATAAGGAAAACAGTGAATGAATTTTTAGCTTTTCATATATTTTATTTATTCTAAAAGTTTATCCACATATAGAGCCGGCAATTGCTTCACAATCTTTCATAGTTTTAAAGTTATTATTTGTGGCTCTGCATCCTCCGTATATGTCTTTTTCGCATTTCTTTAGAATGTTGTTCCAGTGGTATATTTCCAAATAAGCGTGACAGTTCACTGGGCCCCAGGTATGAGGCTGGTCACAATCTGCAAACCAAAACAAGTTAAGTAGTGATTTTACGTTATTATATGTACAGGGTGTACATTTTTTAACACTTTTGAGGGGTATCTCGCTTAATTTTAAAGATAGAGGTTTGCGGTTTTCTGTTTCGTCAATACAAATTTCATAGTCCTCTTGGTTTTTGAGATACCGGGTGAATTTGAAAATTATCATCCGTGTCCCAGTTGTCTTTTAACTTATTAGATAGCTGAAATTGTATTCTTATAAAACTTTTTCCGTAGAATCCAGTGCCGTAGTTTGTTTCTTTCTTACGCCATCCGTTTTAGTTATAAATCAAATATATGTTTTTTTTTTAATTTAACTAGTCAAATTAGGAATTTTCTGGGTTTTCCAAAAATATATAATAGTATATATTTATTTTTAAAACTAGCTGAATATACTACAGATTTCTCCAAATAGGTACATTATATTTTATTTAATAGTAAGCGTTGACAGCAGAAAATTTTGCAAAGAAAAGAAAATTACAATTCAAATCGCTTGCTAAAATATTATTTAATGTTGAGTGGCAAGTTATAAGTTTATAATTGTGTTTTTTGTTTAAAAAATTGGCTGAAATGGGAATATATCAGAACTTTGAAAAGTATGATATGTTGGTCTGCTACATACAATCCAATGAAAATTCGCATGAGGCCTCAGAATTATATCTCTTATAACAGGTACACATTTTCTGAATTCAATTCCCAATTATTTTGTATTATTGTGTGTCTTTATACTTATTAGGTATAGTTATTCGGAATGAAGACAACCTTTCTCTGATCGGTTTTCTATACTTAAAAATATAATTTAATTAATCATGGATCATTTACGCGACCAAGACCAAAAGCATACCATGAGAAAAATCAAGAAATAGATGAGACCAGTGTTTCAGCCGTAGTAGAGGCAACTCTATCAACATTATGTAGGGCCATTAAACCAGAAATTGGGGCCATTAAAAGCAAAGTCCACCAAATATTAAAAACATATAAGTTCAAACCCTACAAAACACTTATTGTTCAGAACTTACACCCTGGGGATGGTGAATGTCGGCTAATTTTTTGCAATTGGTATCTAGAACAAATTCAAGTAAGCAGACAATTTGCTCGTCGAGTAATATGGTCCGATGAGGCGTATTTCTCAAGTGCTGGCATTATAGAATTTATGAAGGAAGTTGTTCAGCAGGCCGGTATATTGGAAGATGTAGTTCCTGAACTCCTCATTGATGATGTTCTCTTAGCCGGCTTGAACGTTATATATTTTCAGCAGGACGGAGCGCCTGCTCATAATTTCCTGACAATTCGCCTCTTTTTAGATAACCATTTTCCTGGAAAATAGTTAGGCACTCATGGACCAGTAAGATGGCCCCAGCGATCACCCGATCTGTCTATTTTGTACTTTTTTTTTGTGGGGTTACTTACAAAACAAAGTTTATGACGGCTCACATAAACTTCGTGAAGCCATTACCGTCGCATTTCAAAATTTACAAAGACGTCTAATAATACTCATGCATGAACGCTCTAAAACGAATAAACAAAATGTGCAAATTATGTGTTAGAGAAAATGGTTATCATTTTCAGCAATTTCTATAGCCAGTAAAAAATGTATGTTTATGTTGTTGTTGTTAATGCTATATAAAAAACTTAAATTATATTTAATAATTATTTATACTATTAAATATTTAGGTAGGTACGTTTTTGGGTTAATAAAAAAATATGCTTCAAAATCACTTCAAAACCTCTTCAGAATAAATAATATCCAAAAATATTTCTTTTCTTTCATTAGCGCTATTACCATTAAATAACAACGTATTTGGAGAAAACTGTAGTTTATTCAGCTAGTTTTAAAAATAAATATATACTATCATATATTTTTGGAAATCCTAGAAAATGCCTAATTTAACTAGATAAAATTACACGGGATGTTTCATTAAAAAAACATGTTTGCTTTATAACTTTAAAATGGATGGCGCAAGAAAAAAACAAACTACGCCACTGAATTTTACGGAAAAGTTCTATAAGAATACATTTTCAGCATCGCGAAAACCGCAACCCTCTATCTTTAAAATTAAGCGAGAAACCCCGTAAAAGTGTCGGAAATATACAGTTGCAGAACTCCAAATGATTTCTCTCATATGGATTTTTGTATAAAATTCCAAACTTGAATCTATTCGTAAAGACACTTTTTCTACGCTTGGTCGATAATTTTCAACAGACCCCATTAATTATTTTGCTTTCATATGTATTAAACGAATTAATGTACAGAATTGACAGCAGAGGTCCTTTTTTTTTCGTAATATGACGGCTGGATGCTATCTTGAAATGAAAAAGCGCGATCTGAAAATCATCTAAATTAAGGAGGGCAAAAATTGTACTCAAATTGAAAATCTGCATAACTTATTTATCTATAATACAAAGATTATATATATGATATATGTTGTTAAAAATACAGCTTTAAAAAAATGGAACAACCTTCCGGTTATGAAAATCTGATTGCACCATGCTCTTTACAGAAAAAAAGCGTAATATGCTAGATGATCCTCCTTCTTGTTGAGTTACTGGTTACTGGAACGGAGATCGGTTGGCATGTGAGATACAGCCTGCAGCAACTTTGAATTTACATAGAAAAATAATGAGTATTTATTTATTTATCACCGGGCATAGCCCAATTTTACACTAGAACAAAAAAGGGAATTGTTTAACATTTGGTAAACATATTCTTTTAACCCAAACATACTATTCGCTATTTTTTTGGTTGACTCAGAGTTAAAATCCAGTTGAGATCCCAATTATATTTATGTGAGTTTAAAAGTTTGAAGATGTCTGAGAAATCCAGTTTTGATAGTGAAAAATTCCAAACTTGTATAAGAACTTTGGATCTTTTTTATTCTTCTTTCTCATAATGATTATTGATCTAGGTTTCCAGATCGAGCTCTGTATATTTCAGGAAGGGATCAAGGTAAATTTATATCTAATTAATGATAATAAATTATAATGTAGTTGTTCAAGATTATCTTTATAAACGTGATAATAAGGTGTCCATATAAATGAAGCATAATACTCCATGTGACATTGCAGCTAGTTTCCGTAATACCAAAGTATATGTAAACTAGTAGCTCCACTCCCCCAAATATTTTCTGCCAGCCGCCGAAAATCCGCAGATTGTTGGCAGCATGTGGAGCGTTTTAGTTTAATCAGTCGTTCGTATGTAGGCAGAGTGTTCAGAACAGAGTCGGATTTGTGAAAATCCTTAATTTTATTTCTATTTTAATATTTTATTCGGACTTCGGTGGAAATATATACGAAGGAATGAAAAATACAAAGGCAAATAGGGAAAATCTATAGTCGGATTAGTGAATAGATATGTTAATAAAATTAGGTGAAGGAGGCGACAAGACCGGAAAAATCGTCTAGGTGTCAGATTTTTTTTTATAAGTACATTTATATAGCGATAATAGAATGCTTTGTTAAATATATTTTGGCACTGTGAAACTAACCCAAAGTTGATTCGACGACAAACTCAAAGTAACCAAATCTATTAAAATTGATTATAACGTATCGGAACCGGTTCAAATAACTAAAATAAGTTGAGACTAAGTGAAACTAGCAGAAAGTTGTTTGGACGACTAACCCAAACTAACCCAAAGTTGATTCGACGACTAACCCAAACTAACTAAATTTATTAAAATTGATTATAAGGTATCGGAACCGGTTCAAATAACTAAAATAAGTTGAGACTAAATGAAACTAGACGAAAGTTGTTTGGATGACTAACCCAAATTAACCAAATCCATTAAAATTGATTATAACGTATCAGAATCAAATCAAATGATTAAAATAAGTTGAGACAAAGTGAAACTAATCAAAAGTTGAATTGACGATAAACCCAAACTAACCAAATCTATTGAAATTGATTATAACGTATCGGAACCGCTTTAAATGACTAAAATAAGTTGAGAATAAGTGAAAGTAAGCGAAAGTTGAATCGACGACTAATCCAAACTAACCACAACTATTAGAATTGATAATGACGTCGATATTGTAACCGTTTCAAATGGCTAAAATAAGTTGAGAATAAGTGAAACTAACCGAAAGTTAATTGAACACCAACTCAAACTAACCAAATCTATTAAAATTGATTATAACGTTTCGGAACTGCTTCAAATGGCTAAAATAAGTTGAGAATAAGTGAAGCTAACCGAAAGTTGATTGGACTACTAACCCAAACTAACCAATTCTATTAAAATTGAATATAACGTAACGGAACCGGTTCAAATGATTAAAATAAGGTTAGACTATGTGAAACTAACCGAAAGTTCAATTGACGACTAACTCAAACTAACCAAATGTAATAAAATGATTATAACGTATCGGAACCGCTTTATATGACTAGCATAAGCTGAGAATAACTGACAACAACCGACAGTTGAATCGACGACTAACCCAAACTATCCAAATCTATTAAAATTGATTATAATGTATCGAAATCGATTCAGATGAATAAAATAAGTTGAAACTAACCGAACGCTGATTGGACGACTAACCCAAACTAACCAAATCTATTAAAATTGATTATAACGTATCGAAACTGGTTCAAATTAATAAAATAAGTTAAGACTAAGTGAAACTAACCGAGAGTTGAATCGACGACTAATCCAAAGTAATCAAATCTATTAAAATTGATTATAACGTATCGGAACAGGTTCAAACGACTAAAATAAGTTGAAACTAAGTGAAGCTAGTCGAAAGTTGATTGTACTCGCCCCCAAACTAACCCAAACGAACCAAATCTATTGAAATTTATTATAACGTATCGGAACCGCTTTAAATGACTAAAATAAGTTGAGAATAAGTGAAACTAACCAAAAGATGAATCAACGACTAACCCAAACGAACCAAACCTATTAAAATAGATTATAACGTATCGGAACTGGTTCAAATGACTAAAATAAGTTGAAACTAAGTGAAGCTAGTCGAAAGTTGATTGTAGTCGTCCCCAAATAACCCAAACTAAACAAATTTATTGAAATTGATTATAACGTATCGGAACCGGTTCAAATGACTAAAATAAATTGAAACTATGTGAAGCTAATCGAAAGTTGATTGGACGGCTAGCCCAAACTAACCAAATCTATTAGGATTTATTATAACGTATCGGAACCGCTTTAAATAACTAAAATAAGTTGAGAATAAGTGAAACTAACCGAAAGATGAATCAACAACTAACCCAAGCTAACCAAACCTATTAAAATTGACTATAACGTATCCGAACCGGTTCAAATTACTAAAATAAGTTGAAACTACGTGAAGTTTATCGCAAGTTGATTGGATGACTAATCCAAAGTAACCAAATCTATTAAAACTCTTTATAACGTATCGGAACCGGTTCAAAAATCTAAAATAAGTTAAGGCTAAGAGAAACTAACCGAAAGTTGATTTGGTGACTAACCCAACTAATAACATCTAATAAAATTGATTATAACGTCTTAGAACCGGTTCAAATGATTGAAATATGTTGAGACTAAGTGAAACTAACCGAAAGTTGAATCAACGATTAACCCGAACTAACCAACCTAATCCGGTTAGTTGTTCAATCAACTTTTGGTTAGTTTCACTTCGTTTCAACCTATTTTAGTCATTAGAACCGGTTCAGATATTTTATAATCAATTTTAGTAGATTTGGTTACTTTGGTCTAGTCGTCGATTCAACTTTCGGATAGTTTCACTTTTTCTCAACTTATTTCAGTCATTTAAAGCGGTTCCGATATGTTATAATCAATCAGACTAACCCACACTAACCAAGTTTGGGTTAGTCGTTGATCCAACTTTCGGTTAGTTTCACTTATTCTCAAGTTATTTTTGTCATTTAATGCGGTTCCGATACATTATAATCAATTTTAATAGATTTGGTTAGTTTAGGTTAGTCGTCGATCCAACTTTCGGTTAGTTTCACTTATTCTCAAGTTATGTTTGTCATTTAATGCGGTTCCGATGCGTTATAATCAATTTTAATAGATTTGGTTAGTTCTCGTTAATCGTCGAATCAAGTTATACCTTAGTCATTTGAACCGGTTCCAACACGTTATAATCAGTTTTAAGTGGTTAGTTTGGGCTAGTAGTCGAACCAACTTTCCGTTAGTTCACTTATTCTTAACTTATTTTAGTCATTTAAAGCGGTGCCGATACATTACAATCAATTTTAATAGATTTTTTTAGTTTAAGTTAGTTTTCCAATAAAATTTCGGTTAGTTTCACTTAGTCTTAAATTCTTTTAGTCATCCGATACGTTATAATCAATTTTGATAGATTTGGTTAGTTTGGGTTAGTAGTTCAATCAACTCTCGGTTAGCTACACTTACTCTCAACTTATTTTAGTCATTTCAAGCTTTTCAGAATACATTAATATCAATTTTAATAGATTTGGTTAGTTTGGGTTATTCGCCAACAACTTTCGGTTAGTTTCATTTAGTCTCAACTTATTTTAATTATTTGAATCTGTTCCGATACGTTATAATCAATTTTAATAGATTTGGTTAGTTTGGGTTAGTCCTCCAATCAACTTTCGGTTAGTTTCAGTTACTATCACCTTATTTTAGTAATTTGAACCCGTTACGATACGTTATAATCAATTTTAATAGATTTTGTTAGTTTTGGTTAATCGTCGAATCAAGTTTTAGTTAGTTTCACTTAGTCTCAGCTTATTGTAGTCATTTGAACCGGTGCCGATGCCGGTGCCGATACGGTACAATCAATTTTGATAGATTTGGTTAGTTTTGGTTAGTCGTCCAATCAACGATACAAAAATGCCGTAACGCGAGACGAAAACATAAACCATGTCATAACGTGGCCTTGAAAAATCACTTTCATGAAACCAAAGAGGTGTAGTAAAAATGAGATTCCGAAGTATTATATTATTATATATTTTTAAATATATTTTAGGTAATCCACTATTATTGCTATCTTTGAAACGGTCAGTGCTACAAAGTTGATTAAATTAGAAAGTTGCCATTATTGATGCCTTTTCAAGATTGATTTGCAGTGTTGTTAAATTCTTGTTAGATTCTGAGATAGCAACAGTGGTATCACCTAAAAATGACACCCCGTATAGCAAATTTTTTTTCAATTTCCTTCTATGAAAATATTTTTACAACTTTGCTCAGTTTCACTTCATTTTTCACCCGGCCGGCATTCAGTAGGTCTTTCGGTACGAGTCCATACAATCTCCTGAATACATCTCTGACTAGAGAAAGCCACGCGAATCAATCGGACACTTACGCAGCGCATCGGTCATCTCCAGTTGTCACTTGATATAAAAGAATGTGGCTGAATTACATCAAAGGATTTACCGCTGAGTGAACTTACTAGTTTACATATACTTTGGTAATACTATATTACATAGCATGCGTCGAAAGCACTAGTTTTCAAAAGAGGAGATGTTTACTGTTTAGCTCGAGGCGTTAGCAGAGTGCGGAAATGGTCCGAGGTTGAAAACGTACTTTCACACTAGTAATGTACACTATTTTTTCCTATGAACAGCGCCCTACATCACACGTGTGTTGAAAAATATTTCAACACGCGAGTGTTGATCGAATTTGCTGCCCTCCTGGATCTTTTCCTAACCACAAATCCTGACCAGTACACAATTACAGTTAGGTACCTCCGACCACAAACTTTTTACAACGATTTGTGAACTGCCACTCTCTTAGAAAGATACGTCATTGCCTCGTAAAATCTATCATTACCTAGATTTTCCTTGGCTCGACGTCCGCTCTGGCACTGACGATCCGTCAGTCTGCTGCGAGGAAAATACGCAAGTAATATCCTCAGGAATGGAAGCATACATCCCAAATTCCATCAAGTTACCGTCAAAAGAAAAGCCCTGATTCGACAGAAGATGCGAAAGGTAGGAAACAGCGAGCCTGCAAGTACTGGCAGCAAAATCAGACCGCTGAAAATAGCAATTATTTTACCGAAGCGATAAGCGATTGCAAACGTGTGATAGACGAAACTAAGGACAAACCCAATCAAAGTATCAGGAACAAACTATCGCAATGCCTAAGTAACGTATCTCTCACCTTTGACAGATGAACGCGGCATCGCGGCGACTACAGCCAAGGAAAAAAGCAAACATGCTCGCCAAAATGTTTTCATCGCATTCTATCTTAAACGTCCACCAAGGCACACAACATCAATACTACCATGGCAGAAATTAAGTTTCATCACCCTTATATTCGTAAAATCCTCAAAGAACTAGATACGTAAAAGGCATCACGACCGGACGGAATACCTACCATCGTGTTAAAGAACTACGCCAACGAACTAACACCAATTTTATCCCGACTTTTTTCTTCGCTTAACCGAAAAGGAATTTACCCATCTTCTTTGAAAGTCGCTTGAGCGCAACCTATTCCAAAAAGGTAACCTCGCCCTTAAACTATCGCCCAATTGCCTTGCATCCAATAATCTCCAAAGTCGTCAATCAGTCCATAATATAACACCAAAATATCTCAAATCTCCGGGATTTTGAAGGAGATCGAGTGCAGACTTTACGAAATATAAACTCTGTAAAATTACTTTTTTCTTCAAACGTCAGCAAATCCGTCATTACTCGACTGTGTAGGCGGCCGTGAAGTTTCGTTTTTCCTCCGCCGGATCTTTACTTTTCACTTTTCGGCCGGCGGAGGTAAAAGTGTTGTCATAGCAACATAGATACAATACAA
>MU187870.1:0-27260 GCA_016904865.1 Pissodes strobi | reverse complement strand
TTATTATTTAATCGAATTTACTCAATAACTGCTTATCAATACGGAATTAAAACGCAATCGGAGACGCCATCTTAAAAAAATAATTATTGTTGACAGTGTCCACTGACAGCTTTATGTTACAATATTCACCGACACCGGTCTAAGCAAGGCCACCTACGACCGTGGTCTAAGTCGCCTTGCGAACCCATTTATCTTTAATAATAATTAGATATTATTACTATTAAGAGATGTTTTTGCATTAATATGTCGACATTTGAAGAAAAAACAGCATATTTTATTTGGAGGAAAAGTTACTTTTCATGGCTTGCTCTCTATTACCAGCCTCACTCCGTTCGGCTGTTAAACACGAGCGCGCCATGAAAAGTATCACTTTTCCTCCATATAAAATAATATACTATTCTTACAATTACTTATATCACACGCGTTTTGAAAAGTATTTTCGACACGACTCTATTTGAACATATGGCAGAGGGTATAAATTTGATAGCTTATTTAATTTGGCACTTTAATTTGACAGATGTCAACACTAATGTTGAAAAGTAGACTCCAACAAACGTGTGATACATATTTTTTATGACAATGACACACACCCTAAAGGGAGATCCTATGGCACTCGACGAGCGGTGTGTGTGCGAAGATGTTGATTGACACGGTTCTTAATAGCTGTAGGTTGTAATTTGGGGGAAACAAATGTCGTGGGAGTGATTTCCTCAGCAATGCAGAGCGCCAGACAAAGGAGTCCTTGTAAAGCGATGTTCTAGGTGTTTCCAGATGTATAACAAACGGCTGCGCTCTTGCCATCTGTGGTGACTATCTGACAGGCTTTGCTGGGGGTGGGATGAGGCGGGCCAAATTCTGGTAACATCTGCGGTGAAAATATCTGTAACACAGGAATATCTCGGCCACATGTCGCGCTGTTCCAGACTATCCAAACCCCTGGTTAACTCCGGGTCGCCGACGAGACGCACACGCACAGCTCTCTTCTGACTGGAATCCAACAGTTTTTCGGTGTGCTTCCGTGTGGCACCCCAGATGTGTGAGCAATATTCTAAGCATGGTCTTATTTGCGCTTTGTAGAGCAAGAGCAGCTGCTGCGGTGTATACAGTTTTTGTTGCGAAATAGCGCATCAGGCTTTTGCGAGGCTGATTTTGCAATGCTAGCAATGTGGCCATGCCAGGACATATTCGTGTTGACCGAGACACCCAGTAGTTCTTTTCTCTTTTTTGAAATTTATTTTACAATCAACTAATGAATGATCGGATATTTGAGCACTGAAACAACACTACATTGTCTCACTTAATCCCTTGCAGAAGACATCATTACATCATTGAGTGTGCCAGAATTGTTTATCATATATACAAGTTAGGCTTAAGTAATGCTAATTGAAACAAGTTGTATTTTTCCAATAAATTGTCAAGCAACTAAGTACTATTTAAATCACGCAGCAAATCTGTATTTAAATCCAGTCCAAACAAAATCAAATCATGTTCAGGAACAAGATAAGACAGTATATTCTCTAGGACATCCAAACACTCATTGGCATGTGGTGGTCTATACAAAGTGCTAAAGTACATATTTTTACCTCTTATCTTACAGTTTATCCAAAGATATTCCAAGCAAGCAGTATAAAATAGTATATTATTTTATATGGAGGAAAAGTGATTCTTTTCATGGCGCGCTCGTGTTTAACAGCCGAACGGAGTGAGGCTGTTAATAGAGAGCAAGCCATGAAAAGTAACTTTTCCTCCAAATAAAATATGCTGTTTTTTCTTCAAATGTCGACAAATGAATGCAAAAACATCTCTTTTTAATAGTAATAATAATAATTATCAAAGATAAGTGGGTTCCCAAGGCGGCTTAGACCGGTGTCGGTGAATAGGCACACGTTGTTGCTACAGTAATGTAACATAAAGCTGTCAGTAGACACTGTCAACAATAATTATTTTTTTAAAATTGCGTCTCCGATTGCGTTTCAATTTCGTATTGTTAAGCAGTTATTGAGTAAGATCGATTAAATAATAACCAATTTGTTCCTAAATTAGTGATTTTTAGAAATGCAGTGCACAAATTGAGTGATAAATTAAAATTTTAGTTTAATAATTCTTGAGTTGTTGACGCTGGTTTTGTTGTTTGTTTGATCCAATATTGCTATGGTAACACTTTTACCTCCGCCGGCGGAAAAGTGAAAAGTAAAGTTCCGGCGGAGGAAAAATTAAACTTCACGGCCGCCTACACAGTCGAGTAATGACGGATTTACTGACGTTTGAAGAAAATAGTTATTTATACTATAAGGGATGTAAGTGACATTTAGTTGACATTAGTTCGAGGCTATTAAATGTACTTACATCCCGTGGAGTATATAAGATTTTTTCTGCTCCCTGCAGATACTTTACTTTCATGCAATATCAAAATGGAAAGTGCTTAAATCAGCCTGTCGGAAAAAACACGATTTCTTCAATTCCAAGTAAAATTGCTAAATTTCTGAACTTTGAAAGTTTTAAGCAGTATACTGGACACTCCCTTAGAAGAACGTCGGCCACTTTATTAGCAAATACTGGAGTTGATGTCTTAGCTCTCAAGCGACATGGGGGATGGAAATCTGCAACTATTGCGGAAAGCTATGTAGCCGAGAGCGTCAACAATAAAAAGGAAGTTCCAAATAAAATTTTGTACAATATAACGAAGCCAGAAGTCTCTTGCAGTATTTCAAGAATAACAGAAAACTTGGTTAGAGATGGAGAATTTATGGAGTCAGAACATTCCATACAAATTGAGGAAAAACGAGAAAACATTTATCCAAATTTTGTAAATAATGTTCATAATTGTAATAATTGTGCTATTAATATTCATTTCATTTAATATTACTCAATTTTTATGAATCATTGTTAGCTTGACGTTGTTGATGAAATAAAAAATTAAAGGTATGTCCTATGTTTGAAGTTTAAACTTAATAAATACAGGGTGGCATAAATTATTACCACCCAAGAGTGGTAAGTTTACTTACAACCCGTCGTCAAGGGCAATCGATACCTCTTTGGTAATTGTCACTTACTACGTCCTTCAAACCAGTATCAAAATGGGTTGTTTACAATACAGGGAGGGGAAAAAGGTTTTATCTTATATTTTTACAGATGTCTAAATAAATAAGGCTCTGGAGAATTTAGCAAAAAATTAAACAAGAGAAGATATATTTTTATCATAAAATGATCCGGGGTTATGGGTTAAATAGTTTGTACGCCCAAATAATTTCCTAATGTATAAACTTGCGATTTTTTTTTGCTGCTGAAAGTGACGACAAGTGAGTTAAGGAAGTTAAATTACTAAAATAATTTTAGGGCGGCAAAATACCAAAGAATAGATAACATCATAATTATGATGTAGGATAAATATTAGACCAAATACTTCATTTTATGTAATAATATTGAATAGTTTGTGCCTCTGCTGCTTCCCTAATTAATTTTCTACAGAATAACAATCTTGGAAATTTTCTGTAGCAGGCAAAATTCGAAAAAATTACTGTAACACATAAAATATATTCACTGGAATTTTAAGAATTTCGATGAAGTTTTATTACCAAGCAAAAATTTTTAATTTTTATTTAATAAACTTTAACTTTTTGAACAGAATGAAAATATATAAAGAAAAATCTCGTCCAAACTTATACTTTTTAATAATGGCAAAATGCTAATTTATCATTTTAGGAAGTGCATCATAAAATGGTCAAGTGCTTTAAAGACTAAAACATTCTAGAACGCATGATTCACTAAGGTCGGGTTTCTCAATCATTGGTGACCATTAAATGCTGGTTAGTATCTATAGTTATAATCAAAAATTAATTAACTAGACAATATAGACCATAGTGACTAATGCTGACCACAGATTGTGAAACTGGGCTTTAATGGAATAACTTCTTGGTTGCCAAAATGAAAGTTTGTATTCGTTATCAATTGTAATATTTAGATACATATAATAAAAATGTTTGTGACATTGATATGATTTTTGATAAAGATAAGTTAGAAAAATA
Source organism: Pissodes strobi (assembly GCA_016904865.1). Classification (NCBI taxonomy): domain Eukaryota; kingdom Metazoa; phylum Arthropoda; class Insecta; order Coleoptera; family Curculionidae; genus Pissodes; species Pissodes strobi. Next base: position 23,235 of record MU187870.1, on the reverse strand, counting down.
ACACAAGAGACTTCTTTATTAATCATGAATGTCACAAAATAAAAAAAAATCAAAATGAGTGGTTTGGCAGCTTTACAGGATCCCCAGATGTGAAGAGGCCTTTTAACTTTGCATTTTTAAAGATGGGAAAAAGTGTTAAATATAATAGATTTGGATTAGTTTGGATTATTTACTTTTAGAGATGTTCATAAATATAGTAAAAGGTGACCGTTTGTCTTAATTTTGCTGATCTAATTTAGCTGCTTGATCATTTTTTTGCCACCAAAATATTGAATATTTCGCTGATCGATTAAATACAATTGCTGATATAATAATTTTGCTGCTCGATTACGCTTTTTGTCACCAACATATTGAATACTTTTCAGGTCCATTCAATACAATTGCTGATGTAATTTTTCTGTTTGTCAACAAAACATTTAATCAAATATTTTGCTGATCACTTGAATATAAGCCTATATTTCCCATATGACCAGTCACAATAGCACAAGTTAAGGTCAATAGACTGTGATAATACACTCTAAAAAATTATGAGTTAAATGTAACTCAAAATGAACACAATACTTTGTCAAAACGGGTCCACAAAGAATTGTGTAAAATTTCTACACAAAATGTTTGAGTATCTCTTACTCATGAAAGTGCGGGAAATTTTACTCAATATTTACACAATATAGTGAAATTCAAAATCAATATTTCGTTAAAATCAAATATTTTTTGAGTTATCTTTGCCCTAGTTTCTTCACCAGCCCACTCAATGATGAGTTAATTTTACTCTATTGTTGGTAACTTACTACTAAAAATTAGGTTTAATGTAACTAAATTTTAGTTAAAAAATATTCATAAGGAACTCATTTTTGAGTAATAACCTACAAAAAAAAAATGTGTTTTTTTATTTGGTATTATTACTCAGGGTGTTGTAAAAAAATATGTCAATTTTCAAACCCCACATTTTAATTGCAGCTTTCCTTATTCAATGTTTGATTTAGGCACCGGCTATTTGAAGGGCTACAGAGTGATAAACATATATATATTTTTAAATGACATAATAACCTAAACTTAACAACGTAAAAAAGTTAAACTCAAAAACTATATTATACAAATAGCAGATGCCATCAAGTTGGTCTTAAACATATATGTAGGGTGCGGCATAGTCTATAGTTAATTATTAGGCTGCGCAAAATGTTTAAATACAAAACTGGTTTGATTTTTTAAGGGCCATGGTCCAAAAATGTTTTCATATTTACAGGGTGTCCCGTTAAAGCAGCACATATTATGTCAATTTTGTTAATTTAAATGGGATACTCTATTTAAATTTTTGTATTCTGCATAAGAATTTCTTTAAAAATAATTAAGGTGTGACCATAAAATTCTCAATGGTTTTCGAGTTAGCTTTAATGTAATTTTGCTTCCATGAAACTAGAAATAATGTAGAAATTAGCTCCAAACATGATTTATTACGATTAAATACAAGCTTCTCTTCCAGGATATCAAATCACACTCTGCCTTTTCCAACAAATGTAACGTTAACAAATTCTTAATCTTATAATATTCACAGTCGAGGTGCTGACATTGTTGTTCTAAGCAGCGTCGCATCGGGAGAACCTGTGGCGGGGAATCACATGAGCTAACACGGCCTTCCTGACAATGGAGCGTCCTCGCACTTTCCTTCTTACAAAGATTGATACTGTGAAAATAAAAGAAAAGCAAAACAACAGACAGAATAAACAGATTGTCGTCAAATGTCAAATAGTCATGTAATTCTACACAGTGTACAGCTTGATTTTAAATGTTATTATTTGACCATTTCATTGAGGTTAGTTAGGAACCCCACAGCCTAAATGCTTTCAACTAATTTTTGCTTACACACAAATTTGGGCACCATATTGTCGAAAATTTTTAGCCTGAACCTAATTTCAGGGATCTTATATAGCCCAAATATCGTTTTTGGGGATCTGTACCTAAATTTTATTTCAAGGATATTGTTTACAAGTCCAACCCTGTAAATCTTGCGACCTTTGCCTAAATAATATTTACGCAAACCATATTTACTTAGCCCAAATCTGCAAATTTGGGGATCTTTGCCTCATCTTAATCAGGGACGTTAAGTACCTAGCCCAAAAATTTTAAATTTGAGGACCTTTGCCTGATCTTAATCAGGGACGTTAAGTACCTAGCCCAAAATTTTAAAATTTGGGGACCTTTGCCATTCAGGGACCTTATTTACCTAGCCCAAACTTGTTAATTTGGGAACCTTTTAATATAGCCTGATATAGCAGAGAAATTCAATCATAGGCTGGTGTACCAGGGACCTAAAAAATAAAGTAAAAAAAACAAAATCAAATTATGCCTGTGAAGCAGGGACCTTTAAGCACAGCCTGTCATAACAGGGACCTTCAAACATTAGCCTGGTGTACCAGGGTCCGCAAATTTAAGGTGAATGCGTACCTAACAGCTGTTACCTGTACCATTGCATTTTGATGGGTGCTGGATTAATAACGCATCATTGTAAAAAACACAATACAGCGATTTCAGGTTCGCCAACCTAAGAAAATTTTTTGTGGATTCAAGGCCCTCTGAGATGGAAAATAATAAATGAATGGATTAATATACTGTTTTGCAAGTTTAACCCAAGTTTAGGTAACTAGTGAGTATATTTAAAAGCTATTTAACGAAGTAATGTGTCGATCTCAACTCACATTTTCGTAAGATATACTCATAATTGAGTTAAATTAAATCATATTTGAGTTATTTAAGTGTAAGTAGATAGATACGTATTGAATAAGCAGTGCCTATATATGTTACGGCACGTATATAGATGGTGGGATACCTATAATCATGACTGATTACCTAGATTACGTATTAGGTATATACTTATTTTTACGGTTAGTAAAATATGGAAAGTCAAATCTCTATACGTATAACAGCATGAGTGTTTCCAAATGAATGACAATACAGCGCGTACTGATATACTATAGAGCCTATACAGCAATGTTAAAAAGCAAAATGGTGTCCTAATTAGAGGTGACAATCGGCAACACTGAGTGACAGTTGGTTAAAAGTTTTAAAGAACAACAAAGTGCAAATTTATGGTAATATACAAGCCCTTAATCATAAGACGTCGTGTTTTCTGGTATACTTTTCTACTAGAACACTGTCCAATTCAAAGAACATCGTAATATCCACCGATTGCATCGATTTTGAACTAAAACTTGAATCAATATTTACTATTTTCCCGCCATTCGCCGTAACTGACATTTGCCACTTGTGTCTTTGAGGTTAACTTGATTACTCTTCCTCTTTTTCTCGGCCCGGTCTGCTGGCCTGACCCTTGGAGAGGGGCAGAGTTTTGTGTGGCTCCGGCGTTGCCGCCTTGCTTGGCTTTTCTTGCCGAACTGAGTAGGCGGAGGGGGTTGGTTGGCTGTGCCGATGTTGCGTTGGATTACGCTCTTGAGGAGTTTTTGCTTACGCTTTACGATCTTCGAATCAATATATTATTTTAAAGGCCTGCTCTTTACAATAGTAATTAGTAAAGGTCGCACAGAGCGGAATTGCTCAATTTTTGTAGTCGCCGGGGACGTATCCCCGGCAACAGTCCCCCATTATGGGCGAACCAACTGATGACGAAGACACTATGTCAAATATATCAATGGAGTCCGTCTCCGACAGGAAACTCTCCGACGATTCGCTCCGTAAAATACGTAGCAAATCTAAATCATTCACAGAAGTCTGCGTCCAGTGCCGCCTGGATTATGAAAGTATGAGAGATTACGCAAATCTCAGCAGTAATGACGCTACTAGACTGGCCTCTAAAGTTCGCCAACACTTCAGAGACTCCCATCCCTTCTTGAGGATCAAAAAACCCGCAGTATCTAGGATAGATACAGGCAAAAAGAAGGCCAGTCCGACTAGCCTACAGGGCTCTGACTCGACAAAAAAGCTGAAAGGTGACCGACAGCAAAAACAAAAAACTAAAGACGACAATTCTTCCATGGAGACAGACAAATCGGCCAATATACCTGCAAACAACCCCAAGATCATGGGCCCACCGCCAATTCCGATAACAACTCCTGCTACCCTGGTAAGCGAAAATACTAAAGACAGTTTTAAAACGCCCTTTAGGCACATTCCATTTAGGAAGAACTTCAAAATTGTGCAACTCGATATGGGTCAACCTCCCGTGACCACATCAAACCAATATCAACCCCTCCAAGATATTGACACTGAGGAGGAAGACACAGCGAGTGTCGCGTCAACCACCGCCTCCACAGGGGTCAAACACAGAATCTCTGCAAACAAACAACCAAACCAACCCCTAAGCCAAAAATACTACCCCCGCCCCCGGTAGTCATCATAGGCCGCCCTGCTGACCACAGGGAATTAAGAGACGACCTGAAAGCGCTGCGTATCACAAAATACCAGCTAAAATATACAAGAACAGCGTTATAGTGTACTGCGAAAACGCTATAGACTCACATACATTAAAACCGGCACTCGACCAGGAGCAAACGGAGTACCACTCCTACGCCGAGACAAGCGAAAAAACCAGAGCATTTGTACTGCGAGGACTTGATGGCAACATCAAGCCCCAAGAGATATCGGAGGCACTCAAAGACGAGTATAACATTACAGCACGAAACATATTTGAGATGAAGAAAACACGACAACCGATGTACCTAGTAGTTTTAGGGACAGACTACACGGTCAGAAGACTAAACAATGAGCTAAGAACCCTTATGCATGTCCGTATATCATGGGAGGCAAGGTGATCCGGCAAACCCGTACTGCAATGCAAAAACTGCCAGCAGTACGGGCACGCCAAGACATACTGTAAACGTAAGATTGCATGCAGCAAGTGTTCGGGGCCCCATGACATCACGCAATGTACGAACGACCACCAAAAATGTGCAAACTGCGGCGGACCTCATCGATCTATCGATGAGGAATGCCCAGTGTATATTTACAAGCTAAACATAATAGAAAACGCAACAACAAGAACTAAACAGGTTCCCAAGCAAACCTTCAAGCCCGCGCCTCCGCCAGCCAACCCGGCCTGGCGCGACAACACGACCAGAGTAGCTGACGGCTCACGGAGCCAAGGGCTAAACAATGCCCAACGACCCGATGAGTTCCACAAACAATTCCCACCATTACGCAACCCCAACGCCCGGTCCACCAAGGAGAATATAGCTAAACAAAATGTTACACAGGTTAGTGGTATTGCCCGTGGTAGCTCTGCTCACATAAATCACAATCAACATAATAATAATCAGCATGCAAACTTAACTAACACATTGTCTAATCTCAATGATGTAGTAGCTAGGATTAATAGCCTGGTAAATCTAGAGCAATTATTCCTAGCACTCGATCATTATTCGAACATGTTAGAAGCGTGTCGGGGCGACAAAGCTGAAATTGTACAGGCCTCGATTCGCTTCTTTTCGTTCGAATATTCCCAATTCGACATATAATGCTAAACGTCGCAAGTTGGAACTGTCACGGCATCAGGTCCAACATGGGCGAATTTCGTAATTTTATGCAAACTTCCAATTTTCAGATTGTTTTCCTCAACGAAACGAATCTATTTCCTAATTTTGCGTTCAAGATTAGGAACTATAACATCGAGAGATTTGATAGGCCCGATCGAGCCGGAGGAGGCGTGGCATGCCTCATACACAAAACTCTGCGCTATCGGCGCGTATATAACGTGCATACCGCAATCGAAAACGTCAGTATTGAACTGGAGAGCGGACTGCGTGTATGTGGCTGCTACGCGCCCCCGGCTTTCCGCCTCACAGAAAACGACCTCTTTGTATTATTACCACAAAACAGAGTATCCCTGCTGATAGGGGACTTGAACGCCACGCACGCCGACTGGGGCGGCGTAACTAACAGCAGGGGTAGATTATTTAAGGGGATAATCGAAAATAATCTGGAAATGTCCTATCACAGAACTCCAAATCCTACATATCTTCGTAGTGACTCTTTCCTGGATATTGCTATTACTCGGGGAGCGATACGAACTACTCAACTGTTAGAAATCAATACCTTAAACTCGGATCATCTCCCGATCAAGATTAACCTGTATCATAGGGTCCCCATGACGAGTGACACCGTCGTATCCTACAAGAATGTTGATTGGAGGATGTTCCGAGCAAGGTTGAACGAGTTGACAGTCGTCCCGGAGCAAATAGAAATAATCCAGGAATTAGAGAATGAAGTAAATACACTTACTTCAAATATCCAGCGCATCCGTGATGCAATGTGCCATAGGGTTACCATCCACTCTAGGACAGAATCACTCCCTGATCACATCCTTGAATTAATTTCACTTAGAAACCGTGTTCGACGCCCATGGCAGAGAAACCGGACACAAATGGGATCCGCTCGCATCAATGCGCTGACGGAGGAGATCAGGATTAAAATACGGGATCACCGTAGTCAAGCATGGCTTGACTACATTAACACAATAAACAGGGAAGACGGCTCGCTGTGGAAGTTGGCTAGGAAAGTCCGTGGAGGTAGTACGCCGATGCCCGTGATCAAACACCGTGGCGTGGACATGGTGAACGATCAGGGAAAAGCGGAGGCCATCGCGGATTACTTGGAGGGCGTCTGCAGCGAGTCGCCTGACACTCTCCCTGAGCAAACCCAATACGTCAAGCTGTAAGAACCTTCCTGCAGCAAAAATATCCAATTCCTCCGTCAGTATTTGATAAGATGAGAGTCACTCCGGCGGAACTCCGCAAAGCTCTCTGCCGTTTGCCGAGAAATAAAGCTCCCGGCCCGGATACCATACCGAACATAGTCCTGAAAAATCTACCTAAAAAGTCACTTATCCACCTATTGCACATACTTAATGCGGTAATCAGACTACAACATTTCCCTACCTCCTGGAAAGCAGCGTGCGTTATCCATTTCCTGAAACCAGGAAAAGATCCTTCACTTACGGCATCATACCGGCCGATATCTTTATTGAACACCCTCGGCAAGGTGGCTGAAAGGCTAATCTTGCTGAGGGCCAACGGAGTTGTCGAAAAACTCGGCATCATACCCCCGGAGCAGTTCGGTTTTCGCGGCCGGCATGGCACTGTCATGCTTGCCGCGAAAATCGCATCTGACATCTACGATGCATTTAACAGCAGGCAATCAACTGTGGCCCTATTTCTGGATATCGAGAAGGCGTTCGACAGGGTATGGCACGAGGGGTTGATATATAAGCTTCTAGCTAACCACGGCATACCGTTACATCTAGTCTCCCTTATTGGATCATACCTTGCCGAACGCACTTGCGTGACCAGAGTAGGAACACACACGTCTGCTAGCAGGAGACTGCTAGCAGGTGTGCCACAGGACACTGTACTTTCGCCGCTGCTTTTCAACCTTTATATTGCAGACATCCCGTCACATCCCGAAACCCATACCGCCCTTTTTGCTGACGACACGGCAATTTATTCCTCGGATCCCATTGCCGAGGTGGCGAAGTCAAGGTTAGGTGATCATATGAATATGATCATACCATATTATCAAAGGTGGAAGATCTTCCTAAATGCCAGTAAAACTGAACTTGCTGTTATTACTCGCAAGATAAAAAATACTGATATTGCGCCTCTCGCAATAGGGAACACACAAATCTTTCCCAAACAAAAAATAAAATACCTAGGATTTACATTCGACAATAAGCTAAACTTTAGGAAACATATTGCATCCATAATTTCAAAAAATGAAGGCATCAAAAAAGGTCTAAGCTTACTGGTGACAGGACGATCATTTCTAATTATGAATTATTTTATATAAGTCAGTCATACGTCCTGCACTACTATATGGTGCCCCGGTGTGGTGCTCGGTGGCCAGAACACACTTACGTAAACTTCAGATCCTGCAAAATAGATACCTGAGAGCGGCGTTCTCCCTTACTCTGCGTGATCGAGTCCGGACTGCGGACCTGCATGCATGGGCCAGAGTTGAATATGTCGAGGAATACATCGACAACCATGCATGCAGGTTCTACGAGCACCAGATTAAGGGATCGCCGCTAACAGCAAACATCGCTGACAGGAGATACGACCCCGAGTATCGCACCCCCCACGGTACTATATATAGATTAACGTCAATGTTCTATAAGCAGCAAAGACCCCCTTAGCCTAAACACGTCATTTTTACATAAACATAACAACCCTTAACAACATCCTACTTTCTAATAGCTTTCCAATCAATTTCTAACATTCTCCTAAATTCACAAGTATCAGGAGAGCAGGAGTGCATAACCTTTGCGGGCAATGCATGAGCCTGCCTTCTGATTGGCCAGCCGACCATGTTCGGACATGGGGGCCGGGCCTGTTAAAGGTAAACTACGCCGCATATAAATATGCAGCAGCACCTAACATACCTTACTTGACTTCCAACCACCGAAGCATCCATGCTCCGTAGCCTGAACCGTCGGACTCGTCTTTTATGCCTTGATGTAATGATAGAATACTGGAACTGACTTGTGAAGCACAAGTCATTATATCTTGTATATATTTTGTATATACATTGTATATAATTCTGTAAATAGATATATGTTGTACATAGTGTATTGTCCTTAGTATTAAGAGCGCCTGCTCCAAATGAGCAGTTGAAGCAAGGTTTTTGCAAAGTTTTCCTTGCATAATCACCAGGCAGCATTATATCACACTTAATACTGTACTAACCAGCCTTCCAGCTTCGGCCAATACAGTAATTGAGCGACATTGAAGGGTCTAACCCACGTAATGAGCACACCACCGGCACTACTACTGCCCTTAGATTAAGTAGGATTAGATCAACCCCCTATGGGTGCCATAATCGGTTGGCCATGGCGTTGGACGAACAACGACTGGCATAAACAACTGATAACATTTGGTTATATATTACCTAAGGCATGCATAGTTCTAAGATTTGTAGTTGTCAACTTATCAATATTTAAATAAATTATCAGTCAAGGTGTCCTAATTAACAAACCTATATATAAAGTAGGTAGGTAGTATTTTACTTACCGGTCTCTGTTATGAATTTATAATCTAATTCATTTTTAATGCAGCTACACCACGCCTTTTTCAGTTTAAACTGTAGTTTAAATATAATTTTTTTCCATTTTCCAGCATCAGTCATAACTAGCACGACTCGCAATTTTCGGCCACCTCGCTAGGATCAACCCAACAACCGATGGCAGCGCAGAGCACGTGCATTGTTCGTACATAGATCTGCTTGATATGATTTACACTAACACAATAATAATTATTTGCCACTTTAATACTAGAAATTTGATCAAGCCTCAATTCCAACGTCTGCACCTGCCAGTGTGATGTGTCTTAACTAGAAATACGCATAGAATATTTACGATTGGAAGGGAAGGGATTGAATCACACAAAATGTAGTTTAAAAACCACTTAATTACCTTTTTATGAGCGTATATTACGCAAGTATAGGTATTTTTTGGCAACTAACACAATAATATGTCAAATTTACTCATTTTTTATTCATTTTAATGGGCTCACTCAAAATTTCACTAAAAATGCAAGTAACTCAATAATTTTCTTAGTTTTACTCAAGGCGATTTTTACAGTGTAGTGCAAAATAAGTACTTTAGTATTTAAAATTTACTAAGTAAAATTATGAACTGTCATTGCCATGACAATATTTGATAATGACCGATTATTGCTGTAATGTTGCATTTTTAATTTTTGTGAAGTCGTATGGGAGTAGAAAAACACATATTATAGTAATATTGTACATAGATATAGAAGGTAATGGAACCATTATTACCTGATGGACTAAAGTCACTGCATAGAGTTTCAATGAAAAGTAAACAAAATATCACTGAAATTGTTATAAATAATTTTGAAGTCATTGTATTCAACACCAAAATCAAAGCAGAAATAAATATAAACTGAGTCCACTGGAAATAAATAGGCGCTGTCTCGCTACAAGGTGTATAGATACGGTATATCAGGTAAAATTATTAGTGCTGAAATTTGCATTACAGACGGGGATATGTTTAAAATTTTAATAGCTCAACGCGTTATCGACAATATATTCAATATTAAATGTATCTTTTTTTCACTGGAAATAATGTTAGCATGGTTAGGCTTTACAAGCTTAAAAGGTTTAGTAAAAAATAGGTATAAAGCTCTTGAAACTTATTCTCATACAATCAATCGATGATGAAGCCTACTAATGTGTAATAAATATTACGTAGCAGTTCCAGGTATTTAAGGCAGAATCTACTACTTTAGTAGTTTCAATACATAAGTAGGAAATAGTATATTATTTTATATGGAGGAAAAGTAATACTTTTCATGGCGCGCTCGAGTTTAACAGCCGAACGGAGTGAGGCTGGTAATAGAGAGCAAGCCATGAAAAGTAACTTTTCCTCCAAATAAAATATGCTGTTTTTTCTTCAAATGTCGACAAATTAATGCAAAAACGTCGCTTTTTAATAGTAATAATAATTATTATTAAAGATAAGTTGGTTCGCAAGGCGGCTTAGACCGGTGCGGTGTCGGTGAATAGGCTCAGTTTGTTGCTATAATAATGTCATATAAAGCTGTCAGTGGACACTGTCAACAATAATTATTTTTTTAAATTTGCGTTTTCGATTGCGTTTTAATTCCGTATTGATAAGCAGTTATTGAGTAAGTTCGATTAAATAATAACCAATTTGTTCCTAAATTAGTGATTTTTAGAAATGCAGTCACAAATTGAGTGATAAATACAAATTTTAGTTTAATAACTCTTGAGTTGTTGACGCTTATTTTGATGTTTGTTTGTATTGTATCTATGTTGATATGACAACACTTTTACCTCCGCCGGCGGAAAAGTGAAAAGTAAAGCTCCGGCGGAGGAAAAGCGAAACTTCACTGCCGCCTACACAGTCGAGTAATGATGGATTTACTGACGTTTGAAGAAAATAGTTATTTGTGTATTTAGAGCGCAAAGTAACGGATTGCCGCTTTAAAAAGAATGTTACTGCGCGACGCATAGCGGAGCGCAGTAATCTTTCGAAAACGGCAATCTTACTTTGCGCTCGAAAAACACACAGAACTTTTTCTACAGCCGCATTTTTAAAAATTAAATCCACCTTTTTCTCTATACTTATTCTGAAATCGGCAAATGACTGTCAGTTTTGACATATTATGTTCGGGCTTCGGGCATATTTAGAACAGAAGTGCCAGCAACAAACTGTAACATACGCACGACTGTCATTTATTTATCTTCGGTTTCCATGACCATTCATAGCACACTCGACGGAAAAAGTGAGATTTTTCTTTTCCATGTTCGCGCTAGAGCGCAAAATAAGGATCCACGGCATTCGTAGATTTTGCGATTTCATTTGAATTTAGCAATTAGTTATTTTGCGCGCGGCTGTAGAAAAATAATTTATTTACTGAAGGCAAGTGCTAATTAATATGTCTGATTATTACGTAATTGCGTCCAATTTATTTATTGATTTAAGATGTATGTTGAAAGTGGGTTGGACGCAACAATAATTAAATTTTATCTAGGCTAAAATAAAATTAAAAGTTTGATTTGAGAACTGCCGCTGATATCGGTTTATTGTATAACCTAACGCTAAGATATGGCCCGTTTTAAAGATTCCCAGAGCCCAGTATAAGCAAGGAACAGTAACGTCAGTGAGCTCAAATGCCTTGAAGTATTAAGATCAAAGAGCACCGGCAGGCACCTGCTTGTCTGGCTTTGCCGTCGTTGGATCACGTCCTATTCGAGGGGACGACAATTAGTAAAATTTTATTTTCTTCAAACGTCAGTAAATCCATTGTTACTCGACTGTGTAGGCGGCCGTGAAGTTTCGTTTTTCCTCCGCTGAAGCATTATTATTCACTTTTCCGCCAGCGGAGGTAAAAGTGTTGTCATAGCAACATAGATACAATACAAACCGACAACAAAATAAGCGTCAACAACTCAAGATTTATTAAACTACAATTTGTATTTATCACTCAATTTGTGACTGCATTTCTAAAAATCACTAATTTAGGAACAAATTGGTTATTATTTAATCGAACTTACTCAATAACTGCTTATCAATACGGAATTAAAACGCAATCGGAGACGTAATCTTAAGAAAATGATTATTGTTGACAGTGTCCACTGACAGCTTTATGTGACAATACTATAGCAACAACCTGTGCCTATTCACCGATGCCGGTCTAAGCCGCCTTGCGAACCCACTTATCTTTAATAATAATAATTATTATTACTATTAAAAAGAGATGTTTTTGCATTAATTTGTGGACATTTGAAGAAAAAACAGCATATTTTATTTGGAGGAAAAGTTACTTTTCATGGCTTGCTCTCTATTACCAGCCTCCCTCCGTTCGGCTGTTAAACACGAGCGCGCCATGAAAAGTATCACTTTTCCTCCATATAAAATAATATACTATTGTCGCATGGAGTCGGTTTATACTAATTAGTCATTTACAATTTAATTATATAATAATTTCATTCGACACTCTAATTTTAATTAATTTAGAAATAATATTTAGATTATAGATGCTTCACGACAGGTTCTTAAGAAAGTGTGAAAGTTAAAATGATAATAAAACAAATAAACAATGCATTTAATATTTTCAATGGGATTTCTAGTAATAAAGACGTCAAAAATGACAATATGGCCGCCCAACGTTTGATCGGGACTAGATTAAATTAATAGTTTTTATTAAAAAACCTACAAAATAGAAAAAATAGTATAAAATACACGTTTTAAAAGACATTTAGCGCACTCGCCCGTCGCACGTTAGGAAACTCCATGCAAGCGGGTCGTTTCCTAATTTCGTGCTCTTGCGAAAAAATATGGTATTTTAAAACAAGTATCTTAATATACTATTTTTTCACTATTAAAAAAAACGTTCTTTATAGGCCGGAATCAATCCTATTGTTTTGACTGCCACGCCACGCAGCGTCTTAGAATTAGATACCTAGATTACCAATTTTCAGGGTCATAATAGTTTTATAACCTGAGCTACAATTCCTTCTACAAAAATAAACGACCCCTTTATGGTCACTACTCCGTTAACACCCGTAATTGAAATTTGGAAAAATGATGATGGTGTTTTTCCCTTTGTAATTGCATTGTTTTGGTTTATTTAGATATAAAATATTTTCGTTTTTATTGGTTCCACCCCTATGCTATGAATGGGAACTACAAGTTTAATCTTACATTTTATGATTAACACAAAACCAAATGGTTTAAAAAGAGAGCATGATTGATTAATGAATGTATGGAGTGTACAATTTTATGAATAATATTTTCATGCCTAATTTTTATCTCATCCCTTTTTAAAAAACCAAGTAGGTAGCTATTTTAATTCTAGATAATATTTATTCATACCTGAAAGGATCTTTTGGGAATCTAAAAAATTTTTCACCATCACTTTTACTGAAACAGTTATCCACTGCACAAAATTCAACCATCGTTATAGAAAACGCAACAACAGTCCCTAAATAATGTCTCCCTCGCCCTCGTATAATACGTTTGTGCTAAAACTCCTCAAAGTTTCTGCGAGTCTCTGCGAAAACTGGATTGAACCGCTGTTACCTCAGGCGGCAAAATCGAGATTTTTATGCATTTGACGCTACCGTTCATTCTTTCTACCGTGCCCAGCAGGGCCTATTTTCCAAGGAGTTGGGCCCTAGGCCCTAGCAAATGTTCGGACCCCAATATGTCTTCGGCTCCCACTTGATTTTTTTTTCGATTTCGAACTGAAAGCATTAATTATAATGTTGTTTTATATTCAGATTTAAATTAAGTATAAATTTGCATTAATTTTAATAAAAAGAACAGATTTTAGAAAAACTAGAAAAGAAACACGAAATAAGATTTAAAAAAAAATATTGAACCAAAGCATAAATTAGTAAAAATAAAATAATATTTAAAATAATAATAATACACTGTGGTTAAGGTTAACACTTTTCTTCGGAAAAAGCTTGGATACATAAAGGTAAACACAGCCAGATTTGGGACTATACACTAACTACTAATTTTTTCGCCGTTTACTTTAACGTTTTAAGTGCCTATTTCTTTTACTGTCAAAATTGTTTCGCACACCTATTTACTTTGTCTGTATTTTGTGCTGGTATATTTTTAATAAAACGTTTTTTTATCAGCCTACGATTTGTCGAGTTGATATTTTTGTTTAATAAAGATTAGTTTTGTTTTGGAATTCAGATTATATAGATCGTGAAACAGTATCCTGATTTTTCTTATCGAGGAAATGTATATTTTAAAAAATATTCTTATAATTATATAGTTTCTTTATGTTGCACATTTGAGCCCCACTTGTCATTGGGCCCTAGGCCCGGGCCTAATGGTAAAACAGGCCCTGGTGCCCAGAGTCTTATCAGTAACTATTTTAGCGTCATTATTAATTAGATAAAAACGTTACACCAACCAAAATTGAGTAGGTTATATGCTTTTGAAAGAAGTTGCCTTAAATCTGTAAGTTACATAAGGCTGAAATTAGAATATCCTATTTCAAAAAGCCAAACGTTATTGCTAGTCTAATTTGAATACAAATGCGTAGGTACCTACTATGTGTGTCATTTTTATAATTAATTTTGTGCTAGTGTCTAGAGGTACAAATAACCTTACTTCTAGGATAACTTCTATGGTTATATCGTGCTAATTTGAAGAAAATGGAGATAAGGCTAACAGGTCATTTTTTTGCAAATTTATTTTCGGCACTAGCTTGCGTGCGCTAAATATGTTTGCACCGCGTACTTTTCGGCTTCCGCCCGTATAGTCAATTTTTGGCTTCTCTATTTCTCAAACTGCTGAATTATGTTTTTCTTGTTACAATACTTGTATTGTAATTTTTAATGCCTAACCATTTTCAGGTGTAAGAATTTAGCTTAAAAAAGGACGAGTATTTATATAAAAATGTATAACATTAATATCTATTAAGAATTTTAACATCAAGTTTAGCCAAAACGTAGTTTATATCTCAGCCTACGAAAACAAAGGCTTATTTTATTAAGTCCATAAGATTCGAGTGAAAATTCTACAAATGCTATAATTCGTGATTTCTATAAATTTATGTATTTTCTTTAATTATAAACTCATATTTATTACAAAATTACATAATCACAAAAACGAATTTCCACTTTGCTTTAAATCTTGGGCTTGGGAAACAATGATCGCACGTACACTCTAAAATATGTCGTAATAAGGCCAGTCAAATTAGTGTTGAATAGCTAATTATTGCTTTAATCGAATGACTTGACGTTAGATAGAAGTATCCTAGGTTAGCACGGTCCCTCGATCGCCACTCGAGTCAGGAAGTCCAAAAAAAACACGTATATTTCGGACGTTTTTTCAGTTTTTCGCCTTTAGTTCCGAAATGAGGCGTTTAGCGCATATTTCATTCTTAAAAATATTAGCCGCATAAACGAGTTTATGCGGTCAATTCGGTTCAGTAGTATGACTGAAATCGATGAGATTAGCAAAATGGTATGATGAGTATTAAGTAGCCAAAAGTAGCGAAATAATATTTGAAAATCCTGTTGACTACATCAGTGATGGCCTGAAAGTTGTTTTTGGAAAGGAAGAAAGTACTTAATCAAGTGAAAAATAGTAGAGGACTAACTTAAGAGATGACATTAGCCTGAGCTAACTTAACTCGAACGGATAGAAAAAGAAAAGAAAGAGAGATGACATTATCCTGTGCTAACTCAACTCGAAAGAAAGAGCTTAACTAAATAAAACGTAACCAAATTAGGAACAGACATCAGCCCAAACCAACTCGATCCATAGCAATGGCCCCCTCTTTTTTTTGGTTGCTTAATTGGTACTTGACGATATGTGAAAACGTGTTATGTTTAGGAACTTTGGATCCAGTGTGGAAGAGATGGGCAAGGCTGACTCCGCCCAAACTGTTAGTTAAGTATAGAGATGAAAATAAAATTAAATTACATTCCCGTATTAAAAATTGGTAAAAAATTTGAAAAAGAAAGTACTTGATCAAGCGACATTTTTCAATTAGAGTGAGGATTAAAACCATGGTTATGATTTCGCAAACGTATCATTCTTTTCTCTGTTAAAAAAAGGAATGCAGAAGTATTTTTTAGATGAATTATCTAACAAGCTATTGAGAAAGTTCCTTTCTAAGTTTTATGTGTTTTGTTTCAGTGATCAAATTGTCAACAAGGCTGGGATCAAAGGGGTTGTTAAAAGCAATCTGTTTAATTATATTGACTTCCTTGTCATATTCGATAGTAGGCAATAGTATATTAAGTATCAAGAACAGTAAGGACAGTTTACCGATCGACGACAATGTTTGGCGACTGAGCGAAGCGAAGTCGCCAATATTGGAGGAGATCGGTAAACTCCTTACTGTTAGAACCTACTGTTTTTGAGCTATAGGTGAAAAACTAGAAAAAGTCCGAAAATTTCGCGTTTTTTTTGACTTCCTGACTCGAGCGGCGGTCGAGGGATCGTGCAAACCTAGAATATTTCTATTTGACTTTAAATGAACCAATCAAAATCATAATTAACTTTCCAACGCTTTTCTGCAAATAACCGTCTCCTGTCCGAAGTTACCCCAATTGCTGGTATTTAAGATACTCTGAAATTACCTAGGTTACTTTTAATGGTAACTAGTTACTGCTTAAAAGTGTCTGCTATAAGATACTTTTTGAAAGGATCTATCTAATTTTTTTTTTGGTCAATGAAATGAGATTTGCGATACTAATTACTTATGATGTAGATATGTTCTATATTGTTGTGGAGGATTCATTTTTACCTTGGAATTGATTGTCGTTGGCTCCACAAATGATTAAACTTGGTTTGAATTGTTATAGAGCCTCTTCGGCCCAGGCTCGAGGATGTAAACTGTACAAGTGCAAGTTTAATGACCCTAATGAGATGTGTACCTATATCGTCGATTCGATATCAAGTCAGATATCGTTTTCAAGAAAGGCAAAAAACTAAAAATGAAAATGGTTAGCAAATACAATAAAACAGTAAAAAGCTCTTGCAGATTGTCAGGCTTTGAACTGACTTTGACAAGATCGTTTGTGGAGCCAAAGGCAATCAATTCCAAGGTAAAAATACTAATTACTTAGTTACCTTAAATAAATAAATATGTACCTAAAGTATCCTGCTTTACTAGGATTACTCACATGCTTATTTATTTATTTAAAATAATTTTTATCTAAAATACTGTGTGATTTGTTTAGCACCTTTAAAGTGGTCGTTTTAGCTACAGAATAACTTCATTCGTAACAAGATTATTAATATATACGACATCTTTTAAATGGCATATCAACCAAAAGTAACACACTGTCTGGAATATAACCCTTAACCAGTAACGTGAAAATGTGGAACACAGTTGGTAACGTGCAGTCTGTGAGACTTTCACTTTTTGGCAGCAAGAAAAATGAAAACCCTTTTAGTTATGTTTAATTATATGTATACAGGACACTTAAGGACATACTTTTTTAAATATTTTTATATAAAATATCAGAACAGCTTAAAGAAAAAGACCATGAGATAGTAAATATTCAAACTAAACTAAAATATACAGACAGACTTTTGACAAGCCAAAGTAGCACAAATATAGTGTTAAAGATATGTGATTTTCTTCAATTTGCGATTAATAATGACTAAATTAAGGCATATGCAAAAAACGAACGCGTTTTGAAGGACCTGCCATGACTATGAGTAGAGATAATTTCTTACATAAACCGGAACGTGCCGTCTCACCGACTGCGCTAGGATAAGATAACTATTATACCTATCTCAAACGTCGATTACCCCAATCTACCGCGAGTTTGGTGTTAAGTGGGGTACCAATAGGAGAAAGATTAGGTGAGCTCATTGGCCTGGAAAGTTATACCGTTTCCAGAAAACCTTACAAATTAAAATTGTTGCAGTCTCGCAGACGGCACGTTACCGGTTAAGGGATAATTATATCCTACATGCTTCCCAACTTGTGCAATCTCACATATATTATTTCTCACCCATGAAGATTTTCTAACCATATTACACTACTTGAACCTAATTTTTAATTTTATTCATTGATAACTAATAATAATTTTAGAATGCCGTTAGTGAATAGAGACACACTTATAAAATGTCTACCAAAAGCAGTCTAATCTAATATTTATATTTGGCTCATCTCTTGTCTTGTATTGATCAAAAGAGATATACCATAAATCAAAAATCATCTGGCCTAAGGGTTGGCCCGGACTCCATTATCGGTTCTTTTTATTACTGCTTGCAGCTGTCCTTTCACATGGACCAATCAAGGGAGGCGTGAGCCAACTGCCATATTTGGTTGGCCTGGGACTTGTATTAATTTTGTGGTATTTCTAAAGCAGAGGCATATAAGCAAGCGTGCAGATACCTGTGTGAATACACATTGCAAAAGAAATATAAAGTCTAAATTTCTGTTTTGTTCATTTTACTTAAATTCGCATTATCAATAGTATAGAATAATGGTCATTAACTATTATGTTCTTTTAATAATTGCTAACTTTTTTTCAATAAATACAATTTTGATTTCGTGCAGTAGCAGAAGCAGCTGGCCGTTCTATTAGTCACTTTCAGCTTAACTTTTATATGTATTTTATGATTCTCATTGTGCTGCTTTTGTTGTTTACATCGTGGAGCTATAGCTAATTGAAGTTTTCCTCTCTATCTGCTTGAATTAAATGCTACTAGATGTACATAGTACTATAGTGCTTCACTCGAACGATCAGTCTCAAATGCCATGCTTTGAAGTCTTTCAAACTCGTTTAATTTCAAAACTGCAACTTGAGGCGAAAAAAAATCTTATTTAATACCGTGCTTACTGATCTTACTGGGATAATTATATCCCAGGGATCTGAGGATATACGATATAAGTTGGACATGTAGACATGAACAGATATGAATATGCACCTTGGATGCATGTAAAGTATGGATAAAGGTCCTTTATTAGCTGATCAACTCTATTTTTATAATTTGCACATATTACGGCCATTTGTTTAACTCTACATATAAACTTAATACTTATTATTAATCACTTTACTATTTTTTTCTTATTTTTATTATAAACTCTTTCACAGTTACAATGAGCAAATAAGAACACGAGAGTAATGGTAAGTAATAGTGCGCCTCAGTGGCAAATACTTGATCTTAAGCGATCACATCTTATATCTAATGTGTGTCCGAGTAAGGGATGGAACATGCATTACAACAAGCTTCAGATCCAAGTGGCAGCGATTTTATTAATTATATTTCAGCATTTTATCTTTGCTGTAACAAATGTACATTTTTAGGTGCTATACTACAATGTTGCAGCTCAGGAAAAAAAATCGTATTGAAGTAGTATTTGGAAGTACTACTTTCAGAACAAAAGTATATCAATTTATAGAAATTGCTGGCACAACACCATTGCCTGAGCGTGAAGAAGCAGCTGCTTATGGATTTTGGGAGATGACGCATTTCTTTTATCTTCTAATATACTGAAACCATATCTTGGGCCTCAAGATAAAGAGTTGCCCAGACTAATATTCAATTACCGATTTAGCAGGGCAGTATTAAGAATTTAATTTATATTGAGGGTTCTCTGGAAGCATTTACTACTAAAACCTGAAAAAGCCGAAATTCGAGTATCTGCTTGCATCTCTTTACATAATTATCTTAGATGATGCACTGACTTGAAATAAAGTTATACTGAGAGGAATATTTGATTCTGAAGACAAGAACACGGAAGGAGTTATATATCGTAATTGAAAGAGAGAAATGTAGCAGAAAAACTACACTTCTTCCTTTGAAAAAAATGATACGAAAATCATTGTTAGAAGCTTAGCATGTACGACAAGAGCTTGCAAACCTTTTCCAGACACCGGCTAAATCAGTAATATGACAAGAAAATTATTAGTGGAGACAAAGGCAACCAATTGTAAGGTAAACATGAATCAATCCTCCACAGCAATATAGAACATATCTATACGAAAATTATTGATGTACCGTTTTAAAAAATGTTAGTAAATCCTAAAAAGTTACCTACTTGACTTTGGAGTCCTCTTTCTGTATACAAGAATTTACTTACAAGAATACTACTTTGAACCAAAGTGAGTCCAGAGTTCTACATTTCATCCGGTCTGTGTGTCCAATTAAACTTTTAAAGTTTCGGTTTAACATGAGGTATATCAAATTCTACAGCGACGGATATTTCATTCAGAGCATCTTGTCTTTCGTTTGCTCATTTTTGATCCGAATTTTTAGGATTCCACAAGCACTCTATTTCTTTGTACGTCCCTATAATAATAGTACTATCTTATCATGTGTCCACAGGGCCATATTATTAACTTCAAACATAAATCGGCTATAACTATGATCGGGAAGCATATTTACACATCCTCACATACGATGGCACCAGGGTGCTGAAAACTGTGAGCCTTTGTAAACAATAATTACGATACAAAAGCTCACTGATTTCGGCACCTACGTAACTGGCTATCATAGGCACCAAGGTGCTGAAATCGGTTAGGTTTTGTAAGCGTTTGCAGCGCTACAAAAGCTCACTGATTTGGGCACCTGGAATACGCTGTTATATAATATTTCGCTTTTCGCATGGCCCTCCGCTCGCTTCGCTCGCTACGGGGGCTCAAGAAAAGGAAACTAACCAGGTGCTAACACAAACTAACCCAAGACATACCCAAAATCAAGAAAAAAACTGTTTCGAAACTTAACCTAAAAAAAGCAACGGGGTTTGAACCCGCATCGTCCAGGTGAGACACAGCCATCTAAACCTCTGGACCACGAGAGATCTTACCGCAAATTGATTGCACCGTGAAGACATGGCGCGATTAGGTGCCCAAATCAGTGAGCTTTTGTAGTGCTATAAACGCTTACAAATCCTAACCGATTTCAGCACCCTGGTGCCGTCGTATGTGAGGATGTGTAAATATGCGACCGGGAACCAGCGACTGACTGATGACAAATCGTCCACACAAAAGAAGCATAAGTAGCAAGTCGCGTCTAGTCGAAGCTTCTTCATCAATCAACGAGACCATCAAATCAATCATAATCAACAAAATCTTCATCATTCATTCAATCAATCTGACCAAGAACCAATCATTCCTAGTAATCAATTTTTCAATCATACAATCAATCCAGTAAACAGACAAACCAGCAACAAACTTGAATCTAACAACACTAATCCATCAAACAATCAAACATATAGTCAAGTATTCTTTAATCAATCAAATCACATCACACACACTAACGAGCATGTTCCTATAGAGTTTGGTATCACATCAGTTTCATCAGAAATCAAGCAATCAGAAATCTTGTTATCAACAGCATTAGTTGATAACAGTGATAGATTCGGAAGATTTCACAAAGCACGCGTATTACTCGATTCGGGGTCACAGTCAAATTTCATTACACGCGAACTTTGCAACAAATTAAAATTAGATACTCAAAAAATCGATGTTCCTATAAGTGGTATCAGCACAAACGTCTCAAAAATAAGTTCAATGACCAAATGTACAATAAAATCGCGATCCAACTCTTATCATTTAGATACAACTTTCTTAATATTGGATAAAATTACCGAAAACTTGCCAGTTGTGAAAGTTAACTTAAATGATATAGTGATCCCCCCCAATGTAAATTTAGCTGATGAGAAGTTTAATATTCCTGGAAAAATTGATTTACTATTGGGAGCGGCTGTGTTTTATGTTTTAATGTGCATAGGACAGATCAAGGTAAGTAATGATCAGCCAATCATACAAAAAACGAAATTTGGTTGGGTTATATCAGGAAGAGCACCGATAAGTATTAAAGCACCAAACATTTGCACGTTCGTACGAATGGAAAGGATTGAAGAGCAACTTGCAAGACTTTGGGAAGTCGAAAGTTTTGAATATATTAAAATGGTAAGTAACGAAGAAAAAGAATGCGAAAAAGAATTCCAAGACAAGGTAAGACTGGATCAAAATGGAAGATTTGTTGTTCCTTTACTTACCAAGGAAAATATAAATGAAGTTGGTGAATCATATGATCTTGCTTTAAAGAGATTTAACATGTTAGAAAGAAAGCTAGATAGAAACGTGCACTTGAAAACTTTATACGTAAACTTCATGAACGAATACGAGGACTTAGGACATATGTCTAAGATACCGACGGACGAGTTAACTACCAGCAATAGGCCAACATTCTATTTGCCACATCATGGAGTACTAAAAGAGACTAGTAGTACCACAAAATTAAGAACTGTTTTCGACGGTTCCATGAAAGCTTCTAGCGGCGTATCACTAAATGACAAATTGAAAGTTGGGCCGACAATACAAGAAGATTTATTTAGTATACTAATTAGATTCAGAAAACACAATATTGTTTTAACCAGTGACGTGGAAAAAATGTACAGACAAGTGTATGTTCAAGAAGAATATAGAGATCTACAAAGAATATTATGGCGTTCGAACAAATCAGAACCGATTCAACACTACAGGCTCAATACTGTTACATACGGTACGTCTAGCGCACCTTTTCTTGCCATAAGAAGTCTTCATGAGGCAGCCAATTTACATAATGTCGAGTGTCCGACAGCTTGTAAAATTATCAAACGTTATTTTTATGTCGACGATCTATTGTCAGGAACTAACACGACAGATGAGGCAAGACAACTAAAGAATGACATAAAAAATGTTTTATCACAACATGGATTTATTCTGCGTAAATGGTCATCAAACTCTTCGCAGTTGTTAGCTGATGAAAAAAGAAATTAAAATCAAGACATTCAACATCTTTTATCCAACGATGGAGTAAACAAGACACTTGGAATTTTTTGGAATCCAAATGAAGACACTTTGCAATATACCATTACCTTAACGGGTTCAGAACGTGTGACCAAACGAACAATTTTATCAACAGTGTGTCAAATATTCGACCCATTGGGCTTGGTTGGACCATGTGTTGTCATGGCAAAAAAAATATTGCAAAGACTTTGGAAGTTAGAATTAGATTGGGATGAATCATTACCCCATGATCTTCACACATGCTGGAACAATTTCAAATATGACATACCAAACTTGAACCTGTTGAGATTACCACGACAGGTTACTACCAAGACAGTAAAACACGTACAAATTCACGGCTTTAGTGACGCATCTGAAACATCATATGGAGCATGCGTCTATTTAAGATGTACAGATCATTCCGGCAATCACGATGTACAATTAATATGTGCAAAATCAAAGGTGGCACCT
>JAEQML010043845.1:0-69558 GCA_016904865.1 Pissodes strobi | reverse complement strand
ACGAGGAATTCCCAGTAAGCGCGAGTCATAAGCTCGCGTTGATTACGACCCTGCCCTTTGTACACACCGCCCGTCGCTACTACCGATGAGATGATTTAGTGAGGTCTTCGGACCGATGCGCGATGGCGTTTCGGTGTCGTCGATGCGTCTGGGAAGATGACCAAACTTGATCATTTAGAGGAAGTAAAAGTCGTAACAGGGTTTCCGTAGGTGAACCTGCGGAAGGATCATTACAGTGTGTAACGCTGTCGAGTGTTCGAACTTGCATGTGACAAAAAGAAAAAGTAGAACTAGGTCGTCTATCGACCGTGTCTACGCGCTAAGATCGTTGGCGACGAGAGAAAAGTAACGTCGATGTCGCTAGAAAAACGCGAAAACTAATCGTCGTGTGCGCCGATGATTGTGGATGTAAGGCGGTAGTCCGTGTTTTATGGATGTTGAGTAAATCACAGACTTTCTGGAAAACCTTGGATTCGAAGTTGCGTCCTTGGTCTTAGTGCAGCTCTAACGGAACACCAAATCTGCTGAATAGGTTATTCACGAGGACCTCTGCTATGGTAACAGCTTCTTGATTGAGGATCGCAAATACTTCAGGCCATTTACTGAAGTAGTCAATTGCCACTAAAATGTACTTGTTACCATTATTTGTTTCTGGAAAAGGGCCAGCTACGTCAATGGCGATACGTTGAAACGGTAGGCCCACATTATACTGTTTCATTTTTCCCCTAGATCTTGTTTTGGGTCCTTGATTTGCGGCCCAGGTTGAGCACTACCGACACCACGATTTCACATCCTGTCAGTAGTTGACCCAGTAAAATCTGTCGCGGATTTTGTCAATCGTTTTGTTCACTCCGAGATGAGCACCAGACTTCTCATTATGAACGTCTTCCAGAACTTCCGATAACTTCCTCCTTGGTACCACTAACTGTGTCTTCACTACTTTTCCATCGGTGCTTTCTCAGGCTCGTTTAAGAAGTCCATTTTCCACTACCAGGGAGTCCCACTGGGCTCACAGAGTTTTAAAACCAAATCCTTTAGTTGAAATCTCTCTCCAGCTTGGTCTTGGTTGATGTTCTTCTTTAGCTTTTAGCAATAGTGCTATTTCACTATCCTCAAGCTGATCCTATTTAAGTTGCTCTGTGGTCCACTGCTGATCAACCTCAAATTTCATTTGCCTAATGGGAGTAATTCCTTCTCGTTAATTATCCCTTGGCAATGCTTACAATTATCCTCGCATGGCCTTCTGGATAAAGCATCTTCATTGTTGTAAATTTTCAAGCCACATGTCCTTCAGGCTGTTACATATCGAAAAGCCATTTAAATGCTGCATGATCAGTCCTTATCAAAATTTCTTGTCCATACAGATGCTCAACAGCTCTTTTCGGGTTACACAGTAGTAGTTCGAAAGTGTCCGACTGTAGTTTTGATAACTCGTTCCTCTCCTGCTTGTACTTGCGATAAAACTGCTCCGATGCCGGTGTGGCTTGCGTCTGTGTCCAATACAAATTTACCCTTTTGTTCCGGATATCCCAATATTGGACTAGAACATAGAGCCGCTTTTAATTTCCTGAACGCAGAATTACAATTATGATCCCAGTTATAATTTGCTCGTTCTTCAGTGAGCTTATGTAGAGGTGCAGCTATATTTGCAAATCCTTCAACAAATCTTCTATATCAAGTGCATAGTCCAAAGAAGCTCCGCAGTTCATGTTTGTCGCGAGGACGAGGCCAGTCCTTGATTGCCCTAATTTTCCGTTGGTCGTTTTGGATTCCCTCTGATGACACGACATGCCCGAGAAATTCAACTTTTTGTTGGAACAGAAAACATTTCTTTGGGTTCAGTAAGAGCTGAACATTCTTGATTCTAGTAAAAACTTCATGCAGGTTTTGTAGTTGCTATACGAAAGTTTTTCCCATTACCATTATATCATCAAGATAGACCAGGCATGTCTTCCAAGTGAGGCCTCGTAGAACAACTTCCATAAGACGCTCAAAAGTAGCTGGGGCATTGCATAGTCCACCACTTCCGGTAGAAAAAGCAGTATTTTCCTTATCTTGTTCGTCAATGCCTACTTGTCAGTCGAGTGTTAAAAACTAATGAGAGGGATTTACTATCTTTATTAAAAAGTTTTATATTAGACATTTTTTGCCTTATTTCAGTAGGTAACAAAATATAACCCTCAAAATATAATTTTGTATTATCTCGATTGGGTATAAATTAGTTTTATATGATCCACCCCATAACGGATCAATGATTCTACCAAAGATCTGTATACTAAAGTGATACGTTTACTGTGCCTAATCAGGGTATACAAATTATAAATTAAAGTACGAATTCATTTTGAAAGATAATTCACATGGTCAGTACATTTTAAATGTTCATCCATGTAAATTCCTAGATATTTTCTTTTGGTCACACTTTTGATTGAAGTGTTCCCAGAAATGCGGCACTTGTCAGTGTAAAACCAATGTAGTTGGTTTTTGAAAAATTGAGAGTAAGTCTGAAAGAGTTCAGCCAGTGTCTTACCAGACTGAAACCCGAGTTGCTCGTGCTTTTATCTCTTCCCATGTACCTCTATCAAATAGTAAGACTGCATCGTCTTCGTCCGCATATGAGATGATCTTGACCCCAACATCTAATTTCAATAGTTAGTTTATGTATGTCACAAAAAGTATTGGCAGTAGGCTTGTTCGCCGAGGCACACTCGTGTTGATGATTCTTGGCTCACTAGGATTCTGGATTAATTTGAGGTATTGTTTTCTGCCATATAGGTAGTTCCTGAATAAATTAAAATGTAATCCCACGTACTCCAGACTGACACATTCCTTCCAAAAGTTTTGTATGAGGCACTGTATCAAAAGCCTTTGCAAGGTCTAAGAATATTCCCATTGCATTTTTGCTGGTATTGAAATGGCCTGATATATTTAACACAAGAGAATACATCGCATTTGCTGTGGATGATCCCTTTAAAAATCCAAACTGATTAGTTGCTATTGTATTGTTTCTTCTAAAATAACTTAAGAGTCGATCTCTCATGCATCTTTCCAAGATCTTGGCAAAATTATTAATCAAACTTATGGGTCGATAGCTCCGTATTTTATCCGAGTTACCACAGATTCCTTGAAATAACTGGGTTAGATGTTTTAAAGATTAGATTCAAGTCTAACTAAGTGTAGCAATTTAATCAGTTTTGCTGGAAGACCGTCCATTCCTGGTGCACTCTCGTTCTTTAGTAGTGATGAGCAAATGCAAGACCAAGACCAAGACCGGGTTAGTCTTGGTCTTAGTCTTGCATATGTAGTCTTGATCTTGGCCTTGCAGTCTAATAAGTGGTCTTGGTCTTGGTCTTGCAGGGTTCAGTCTTGGTCTTGGTCTTGGTCTACAAGACTCTTAAAATTAAAAACAAAGTTTTTAAAGTTCTTTAAAGTAAATAAAGGTTTAAAGAAAGGGACAGTATTTGTCAGTATGAAAATTTTGGTTTTTCAATATTAAGTACCACGGCCTCAAATTTTAGCTAGTAAATCAGGTAATTTTTTAAGTAAAAATACTCACAGAAACATTTTGAGTTAACGAATCACTTGTTTAAGTTTGCCGTGTAATATTGAAACATCCTGTGTATTTACAGTTATAAATTGCGGTGTTAACACAAGAACTATTTTATTTAAACGTGCATTTCATTTTTAATATATGGTTTTTCATCATTGAGTTGAAATGTAAATATGTATCTCTCTTGATAATCTGATGCAGTTATTCTGATATATTTTTTTTAGAATATTTTTCGATAATAAAATTTCATAAGTTTGAAGAAATATATATCAGTCACTGGATTTTACGTCCTTCTATAAAAATCGATTCTTAGCAGGCCCGTTAGCTGGGCTTGGAAATAAACCAAAATTATTATTGCTCAATGAAAAACTGCACATCAGTTTTTAGAGGTGTTATTGGTTTTATGCATTTCTCAGCAAATGCCAAATTCGTTAATAATTTTCTTTACTCGGGGGCGGTAAAGTGTACTTTTTTTCACTCATTATAGGATTGGGAACTTTAAAACTATAAGTGCTAGAAAATAGGTTTAATGGAAAAGTTGTATGCTATTTAATTTCTAGGTCAATTATTAACAAAGAATATTCTATCGTAGTAGAATATTCTTTGCTATTAGTAATGATTCCATCTTTTTTCGTTGTCGAGATATTTTCAACAAAAAATTAGTAAAGTTGATGACCAAAATGTATAATTTAAGTGGTGTTGGTAGTATTATTAGGTATCATGAAAACAACTTATTATTTCTTGCCAACGTTTCGAATTATATTACCTCATCATCGGGGCTCTGTTAAGAGGAGAAAGCTACTTTTAGAATATTTAGTTCATTTTTACAATTTGGTAAAAAAAAACAGCCTTATACCCAAAAACAAAACCTTTCTTAAGTACTACCTTTGTTTAATAAAATACAAATAAATAAATAAAAAAACAACACAAAAAATCGGGTTAACGAAATGGAATAACAAAAAAATTTTCTAATGATAAAATTATGTTAAGAGAAAAATATAAATTCATGAAACGTACACTTAACAGTCATATCTTATAACAGGATTAAAATAGTTAATATTGCGGATTACAACGAACATTACAAAGAACAATTAAAAAAAAATAACCAAATTTCACAGCGTAATATAAGGACGACTGTTGAACTCTGTACTATATTTTGTTGAAAAAATATAGTAGGTACAAACAAAAATTTTAAAATTACATAAAATCAGCAGTTTATATATTTTTTGAAAATATATCGAAAATGAAAAAAGATAAATAAAATTCATTATTATGAATTATAAATTCATTAAGATTAATTCAATATCATAGCAGAATTGAACTACAGCAATTAAATATCTTACAACGTTTTCCATTTAATCAAATTTTTATCTCTTTTACTGTTCAAGATCCCAAATACATTCATATCCTTTTCAGACACACTGTATGTGAAGAACCTAGAATGATGCTTCAATTTATCACATTATAACATTAGAATATGCATATTATTATAGCCTCCAAAGGGCTTACACCCCAAAATCACATCCAAAAATTGGTCACTATCTCCCGGTCTATATGCAAGAACGCTTGGGGAAATGTATTGACATTTGTGTAATTTGTTTAATAAAATCCAAATTACATAAGTAATTATGAGTATAATTTTCTTTAAAAATTTGACTGTCCTTTTTAAATGAATACATTGTTATTCATTTACATACAATACGGCCGCGGCGCGGCGTGGCAAATAGTGCATACTGTCTAACTTTCCCTGCATGTATCTCACAAACAAAATGATTTTGGACAAACGTTTATAGAAAGTTTTCTCTCCATATTTTGACCCAACAATTTCAATCCCCGAATTAGGGGCAATATGTCAACAAACGAAAATTGCGAAAAAAAAAACGCAAGACCGCAAGAGTTTTGCATGCTAGTTCTTGGTCTTGTGTAAGTCTTGCAATACTAGGTCTTGGTCTTGCATAAATAAGTCTCGCACTACTCGGTCTTGGTTTTGGTCTTGCTTTTCTGCAAGACCAAGACCAGTCTCGCTCATCACTATTCTTTAGAACTTATATTCTGATATGTGTCTTCTTATCTGATTCTCCGCAACGGAAACCAAATATAATGATACCACAACGTTCCTTAATTGTAGTTGGACCATCAATTTGTTTGTCCATCTCTTTGGCCATATTTATGAAATATTCATTGCAGTAATTTGCCACTTCTTTGCAACTCTTAAAAGTTTCTTCATTTTCGTTTACTATGTTTATGGTTGAGTTTTTATTTTTACCATTTCTGTTAGTAGCGTCATTTGAAGTATTCGTTCTTCTTTGCTTCTTTAGTAGTTTATTTAGTAGGTTTCTTTACAACTTATATTGAGTGTAGCGCTCTTGACTAAAGTTCCCATTTAATTTCTTTTTTCAACTGTATCCATGTCGAATCGATGTCAATAGACCAACTGTTATCCATTCCTTGGTTTTTTGTTATGTTTTCGATATATAATTAAAGTGCTGGAGCTCTGCAGATGATTGTTAATAATATTCAGAGAGGGTTGTTCCTTCCTCTGACTTACCAGAGGGCATTATAGAACACCATGTCTCCTTGGATATTAGATCGTTGAACTTTTATAATTTATTTGTGTTTTAGACCTTCCCTTGATATTTTTCTGTTCATTTGCGTTTTCATCCTTCTGTAGAATCAACATTATTGGAAAATTACCTGTTACGTCGGCTTCTATTCTATAAAACTCCAGTTTAATATTATTTATATTACTTATTTGTTTGACAAAAAGATGATCTATACAGGAAGCTCTAGTTACTCTAGTGGCTAAATTTATGTATGATTTAAACCCATTTTCTCCCACCATCAAAGAACCATAATCATTTTACATAGGAGTGTTATCATTCAATATGTTCATATTAGTGTCTACAACAACATGATTTTCAAAAAAATATCCCCGATCTTGTACATACAAACATTGAATTTGAAGTTGGCGGGACTTATAAACAGCGGTAATGCCAAACGAAAAATTATTTTGCATTAGCGTCATTCTGGTAATGCTAGTTTTAGATAGGTGCAATTGACTGTGCTTAACCTGACCACTGAATACTACTTAGATCTTCAGTCAGCACCATTACGTGATGCCCACAGTCATACATATTAATAAGAAAAGATCTCGGTTTAGTTTTAGTATCCCGTACATGTTGATATATTTGTATGCCGGCATTGCCAGCACTACTGGTTTTCCTCAGTTCCAACTTTTGAATTGGCCTTTTGTTTTGGCCCGCAAAATTAACCGGAAAAAAAATTGGTTTTTTCAAGTTCAATCCTAAATAACTTTTTCAGTAATCAATTTTGATAATTTTTTGTTGGGTTTTAGGCGTTTTTATTATAATTTTTTCATATCGAAGTTTCAAACATTTCTAATGGATTTGCTGTTATACAGGGGTTAATAACAAGTTGCATTTTACTCTAAACTTTTAAACACGCTGTGGAAAAAAATTGACAACTGTATAACGTGTTTTTGTGCGGGATTCTTAAGCTTCATCTTTTCTCAACAGTCCTTTTTTTAATTCATGTCAATAGCTCTACTCTAATAGAAAACACAAGGTTTAAAGGAAAATATGCAATTCATAACCATAAACAAAATTTTTTGTTTGTTGGCTTTGTCGATTGTTATGACAATTTAGCATTTTTTGTGGCTTGGCAAATAAGTTCTTGTCAAGCGGCTGTTAATATTAGATTAATTTGCTGTGTATAGCTTTTGTTGTGTTGTTGTGCGTGGTATGTTTTCAAGCTGTTCCGTAAACGATGACTGTTTTATAGTGACAAAAATTAATAATGAGACCAGAACAAGTAGCACAAGCTGTTGCCTTACGTAATGATGGTCGTACCATACGCTATATCGCAGCCACGCTTGTCGTTCCCGCAGTACAGTATCCGATGCGATACAAAGATTTGAGGAAACTGGTTCGTACTCAAGGAGACTTGGTCAGGGGAGACGAAGAATTACAAACGCAGTTGAAGATCGATTTCTTCGACTTAAAGTTCTTCGAGACCGCTCAGTTCCTGCTACAGCTTTGGTTTGAAGATTGGCACCTGTTCATAGTACTTTGGTTTCATAGTACTGTACGCAGAAGCTTGAAAGAACAACATTTAACATCTCGTGTACCTGCTACAGGCCCTCTGTTAGATGCACATCATCGAAGGCAGCGCTTGGAATTTGCTCGAGCTCATGCAGCTTGGGATATGGATTATTGGCGAAATGTTCTTTTCACAGACACACCTGATGGACGCCAAAGGGTGTGGAGAAGACCTGGAGAACGATATGCTCAATATTGTTTCTCTCCTAGAGTACAATTTGGTGGTGGAGGAGTGATGGTATGGGGTGGAAGCGCGCACAGTCCTTGTTGTGCTACAGTGAGGGAGCCTTAATGCTGATAGGTACATTAGGGAGTAACAGAACAGCATGCGGTTCCTTATATGCTATTTATAGGAGAACATTTCCTGTTAATGCAAGAACATGCTCGGCCGCACATAGCCAGAATAACTAGGCAATACTTCAACGATGTTGGTATTCAAGTACTGGACTGGTCCCCAAGATGTCCAGACTTGAATCCCATAGAACACATGTGGGACAAGCTAGGAAGAAGAATTAGGCAAAATTATGGTGAATTTCAAACTGTGGCTGCCTTAGAACATGCGCTCGTAAACGAGTGGGAACAGATGCCTCAAGACACGGTTGCTGCTTTAATTCAATCAATGCCAGAAAGAATGAGAGTTGTTATTCAAGCTCGGGGGGGAAATACGCGATTTTGATACAAATTTTGAATACTAATTTTGCCGATATTATTATTTTTTTATTTTTGTTTATGGTTTTATGTTTATGGGTAAGAATTGCATAGTTTCCTTTCAACCTTTGTGTTTTCTTTTAGAGTGGAGATATTGACATGAATTAAAAAAAGGTCTGTTGAGAAAAGATGAGTTAAGAATCCCGCACAAAAACACGTTATACAGTTGCCAATTTCTTTCCACAGGGTGTTTAAAAGTTTATAGTAAAATGCAACTTGTTATTAAACCCTGTATAATAGCATATCCATTAGAAAATGTTGAAACTTCGGTATGAAAAAATGATAACAATAAAAACGCCTAAAACCCAACAAGAAATTATCAAATTTGATGCAATACTGAAAAAGTTATTTGGGATTGAATTTGAACAAAATTTACTTTGTCCGGTTAACTTTGCTAAAATGATACTTCTAGCAAATGATTCCTGAAAATTTTGGGATTAGTATTAGATTTTAGAATATTGATTCGGGCTGCATCTCGTCCACTCTCTGCTTTAGATAACTCTACAAGAATAAGTCCGAATGGGTCAGATCAGAGGACCGAGTAGGCCATTTGGCGCCCACCTCGGCTACCAATCCAATCACCGGAGTGATCTGTATCAAATATTTACTTATGTTATTTATTTTTAATACATAACTTCTTACAATAATTATTATAAAGACAAGATGAGCAATAACCGTCAAAAACGTTTTCGGCCTTTATTCGATCGACGTTTCCACCTTGCTAAGATATATTTAGAACAACCTTTCGTTCGGCTTTTCTTAATACTCAAGGGTCGGATAGATGTTCCATTCTTACACCCCCTTTCAAGTTTCTGATTAAAATATTATTAAATCGATGAGCAGGGGAAAAAGGCTGCAGCACGTCGCGTCGGCCGAACAATCATAATGTCGTTAAAATACAATTCAGGAGCAAATTAGCTAAATTAAATTTGTATAAGTGTAGCTTGTCTTTTAATTGGACATTTCTGTTTTTGACTGCTTTCTTTGCAGCCCGATTAAATGCGTTAAAATGTCAACTTACGTATTTTCTCAACCAAAATACTGTTCAATTAGAAAGGTGTGAAAAGTTATACTATTAATGCACATACACTAGTGCAGGTATACATACCTATTGGAAATATATACATTGTGTTTACATTCTTAATTGCTGCAATTAACAGAACGCGTTCAGAGGATTGTACGGCGCTATTCAGTATTTAGAAATTAAGTGTAAATAGAGGTACATATAATAATTAAGTGTGAATAGTAACACTTTTAGAATAATCAAAAAATCCATATTCGTAGTGAAAGATGTTTAACTTCAAATTAAAAGTTTTGAATAATATATTATTATCTATTGATGTTGTATTTTAGTTTAATCAAAAGTAAAACAATTTAGTTTTCTACTACTCCCAGTTAAACTTATTAAACACTAAGTTTTGAAACTTGTAAGTGAGTAGCGAGGTGGGTAGTTATGTGCATAGTGTTTTTATTTTATGTCCTTTAGATACCGACTCAATGATGCGTGTCGCTTTTTATATAATTTGTCTTTGTGAAAGTATAATTTTGAAAGCAGATATAATCAGAAACTTGAATTACAATGTTGGTAATTAAATTGGAATAATCTGGCCCTGAAGATGGTACTGAGCAGTACCGAAACGTTGGCTCATTGATTTAAATTTTTCAATAAACTTTGTCCAAGAAAGCTGATTTAGTATCCTTTCAAGTTAAATCTTGGTGGACGTGATTCTATAAAGTTACAATGTTAAGTTGAGCAGACAATGAGCAAAACTTATAAATAACTACTGTTACTCAAGATATCCTTTTCTTTACTTTAAAATATGAAATTTAAAAGAAAATAATGAAATGCCGTTCAAATTCAGTGACTCTCGGTAAAATTTATATAAAAGGTAACTTTAAATTTGATAATAAATAGAGAAATAGAGGTACAACCTCTAACAATGAGTCTTATGACTCAAAATAAGTAAGTACTATGACTTTTACTTAGGCCCTTGGCACATAAACGTATACTGAGCGCAATTGTGCCTCAATTTAATTAAAGATAAAGGTAATGCAATCACTATCTCGCATCGAGATATAAATTTAGATAAAAGATAAAACCAGTTAAATTTACGTATGTGAGATTAACCTCTCATAAATGCAAAATAATCTCGGTACATCAGGATTGAGACTAGACAGGGTGAATGCTGATAGTTATATTATGCTCGATGTAACAAATAAATTGAAAGTTTAATTAAATGAGCCTGAAAAGAAAAAATATTAAAGCCAGCCCTATGAGGGAAAATTCGGAGAATTTCTACTGAAAATTCAATTTACTGCCTTTGCAGGAACATATAGAATTTACTCCGAAAATTAACCGAAATAATACTGTTCAACTTGAATGAAATTACGTAAAAAATATGCGTGACCACTGAACGATCAAATAATTACGATCTCCCTAAATTTGGATAGAGCCTCTTTCAAATTACAGAAATTTGATTAATGAGAGACGCAAATATTCACCAATAAATCGGTAATATTACCCAAAAGGTCACGACAATAATTTAAAAATATTGAAGATGTAAGCTAATTAAAAGTAGAATATAAAAATGCAAAATTCTTGATTTAGTCAAATAAGACTAAGCGAATCATAAACAAATATTAATTATGTATTTAAAAATTAAAGAATGAGTCAAAAATATTGCAAGATTAATTAAATATTTCAAGATTAAAAAATCGGCACTCACCCGTCAACGTCCCAACACCCATTCAAAATTCAAGACGTTGGACAAACGTATGTTTGCCGATGTTTTATTGGCTAATTTATAACATGTGATCAACACTAGGAAGCACGTAGCGCAAAATCAAAAAAAATACTCCATATTAAATATAGAAATCTATAGTAAAATGAATTCACAAATCGTAGGTACAAAATAGCGTACTAGCGCTTCTAAAATCGTTATTCGCACCAAATAAACCCATTCGTGAATAGATGCCACTGGCGACTTAAATATTAAATATCGAGAATCATTTGCAATTGAATTGAAATTTTAGTGTAGCGGAATAAGCACATAATATTTAATTCATTTTGAATTGAATTTTGTTGTGCGATTCCATTAGTTTTAAAATACTCGCTTATAATTTGCTTGAAGACAGATTTACCAACGAGTTTCGATTTTTAAGACAAAACAGATTGCTAAGCTCTTTATTTTCTTCTAATTCTATTTATACCGAAGATTAGAAGAAACTGAGAGCGAATAAAGGTAAGTTAGGAAAATTTGCAATTAACGATGCGCAGGCCAGAACGAGCTCCCTTCGAAGCGTTCAAATTATGCCCTAGCTCAAACACCGAATAGTAAGGTATTTATTTATTTAAAAATACGCTACGAACTTGTAGGCGGCACAAGTCAGGAAGTCTTCAAGTTGTAATATGGAACTTGTTTTGATTTAGGCTTTGCAACAAAATAAAATATGAATAAAACCGGCGTTCGTCGCCAAAAAATGTGCCAATAAAAATATAAGCAATAAAACCAGGAGTTACATCAATAAAAAAAAATCAGAACGATTCAATTATTGAGCCCAACTAATTCAGATAAATTATATTTACTAATTACTTTCCATTTGGAACACTAAATGAAATAGATAGATAGAAAAAATCGGTTTATTACCATAAAATGCTTTGTTCGATGTGCTTTGTGGCTTGTGGCATATTAAGATGCGTATAGACGTGACGCGACGCGCGCGAGACACACACGCGACACTCCAAAATTCCTAGGTGTGGACGGGAAGCGCGAGCGGCGCTACCCGCGGCGCGTCTCTACCCGTCTGCGATTTTACTAAATATAACCTATTGCAGCACAAGACACGCCTCCAGCGACATCGAATGCAATCGCGTGCTGTAGCCGATTAGAATTTGTAGGATTGTGCTGAGGCCGATTATATTTTGCAATGACGTCGCTGGAGGAAATATTTCACTTTTCGCATGGCCCTTCGCTTGCTACCACTCGCTACGGGGGCTTAAAAAAAAGAAACTAACCCAAGACATATCCAAATCAAGAAAAACACTGTTTAGAAACTGTAACACGTTTTTTTTATGATTGAACCCAATGATTTTTTTCCCCAATTAATTAAAAAAAATTAACCCGGAGAGTCGCGTTACAAAGCCCGGCCCCTGTCGTGGGGTCGTTTGAGCGCCATCCGTTCTAGCCAGCTAAACGGAAAAAGCTCGGCCGGTGTTGTACCGAGTGGCTAGATTGGCTCATAAAATTAACCGGTTCTTAGTACTTAATTTCAAACTTTCAAGAAAATGAGAATAATTATGGCACTATAATCAACCAACTTAACCTATCAAGAAAACACAATCTAAAAATTTAATGGACACTATATTTGCTACTAAATCCTTTTTTTGCAAACACAGCAACAATCTATCTGGAGAAAATGGTTATATTAAAATGTGGTTGAGTAGACAAAAGAATGTTAAATGACTTAAAGTAATTAATAAAATAAACAGAGCACAATATGAAGATTGTACGTACAGAGACCAATTCAGTTGGAAAACCTCGGTTCTATATGCCTTATCACTAAATGCACTAAACATTACCTGTCAAAGTGATCACTTGGCGCAGACTAAGCTTCTTACAACTAGGTATGCGTGCGCTAATAGCTGCACTGATGGTGATAATAGGCCGCAATGAGCGGACACAATGATTAGATCAAAAAAACTTGAGAAGTTATTAAAAGCACCAGATCAGATTTAAACTGTGGTTAGCTTGATTCATATGGTAAAAGATAAAATTCCGAGCGGTTATATCTGCCGACTAATTAATGAAAAGAATGAAGTTATCCAGTCAGCGCTTGACTTTTAAAATGAGAAAACAACTCAAAGCAATTAGATTAACTGGTCCGATAAACCAGTGAATAAATGTAAATTAAATTAACTAAAATCAATGAGGTACCTGAATTCAATGTTTGATTTATATCAATAAAAGCAAACGAAGAGTAAACATAAAAACAATCAGACACAAAACTTATACCCAAATCCCGTCTTCAAACTCTGTCGATGGCCTCTAGTACGTGAACCACAAGTTAAGGCCCTTCGTCAGCCTTCCAGGGAAAAAAGTTGTGGACCTGCTTCCGGTCTTTCAGAGAAAAAGTTGCAGTCCTTTAATTAAACCTCTGGCCCAGCAGAAGAACCCTCAGACTCGGACTTGAGGGTGTATTAGAAGAGATTCGACGGTCTCGGTCTTATGGGACGAACGTGGAAGCCGCTAGTACAGCTTGTAGAGCCCGAAAAATCGGTCGTGTTAAAACACAAACAGAAACGACGCGATAAATCCCTTATCAAAAGGGTTGTATTATATCACAATACTTAAAACGTGCAGTTTCTCGCTATACTGGCAAACGATCGTCTTACGTTCCCGTCAAACTAGCAAAGGACCGTCCCCTCCGTTCGTCAATTCGCCTTCGAGATTAAATCCTGCGCCACAAGTAGTGATGGGCTGAAAACTTGACGAGTGATTCGATACAAGGAATAATTCTAAGAAAATAAACGCCTTAATTCTCGCTTATTATGACGATAAATGACGACGGAAGCCACGAATAGTGAGCTAAAATTACATTCTACCAGAAATGATAGGAAATGCTCTGACAGGAATGATAAACCTTCAAAAATCTAAATCGAGAATGGCAAACGCGCGATAGATTGCCATCTCCATTATTCCGTGACGAAGGTCACAAAAACTACTATAGTACCAAAATACGGCTCAACAAGTCAAACGCAGCGTTTTTTTGCAGGCTAACAGAATTCTTTAGAAATATAAATCGACTCGCTGGCTGTTTACGATAATATAATGCAAATCAAGCCAAGTTATCTTAATAAAAAGGTACATATATCGCTTATCAACTAAAATAGATGGTCACAACGGATTCTAAAAGCTAATACGAATATATAGCTAATCTATACTTAAAATATAGTTAATTTAACATTAAGAAAAGAGGCAGTTTCAAGCGAATTATTAAATTCAGAATTAATAAACCGATGAGTGCAAAATACAGCATCATTTTTTTCCTAAATGCGGCATATAAATGAAATTTTAAAATTGGCAACGGGGTTTGAACCCGAGCCGCCGCTGCCGAGTTGAGACCTAACCATCTAGACCTCTCGACCACCACGGCCCATGCTGGAAATCGATTGTCTCGCGAAGACATCAAATGCATTCGCGTGCTGCAGTCGATTAGAATTTGTAAGATTGTGCTGAGGCCGATTATATTTTGCAATGACGTCGCTGGAGGCGTGTCTTGTGCTGCAATAGTTTATATTTAGTAAAATAGCTACCCGTCTACTGTCCGTTTTGTGACGGCAGATCAAACAAAGAGCGTGGTGCAGTGCGGACAGGTACTAGTAGGAGCGTAGCAATCGCGCGAGAAGTCAGTGAAGAAGTGCAATTAGAACTTATAGATTTATATGGTATAGGAATCTCCCGTCGCTAAAAATGAATGCGACAACTAATCTAAAAAATATATTTAAATTAATAAAATATTGGATTTGTTTGCTAATGATTACCTATCCTGCGCTGAAATTGGCTATCTCATATATGTAAATTTTTGGGATGTTTTTGGTCTAATATATGACATATATTTTTTGAAAATTTTTGGTTGGATTTTTATATATATTTTCAATGTTAGTTGGAGCTATTCTGGTAAAATTTTTATAATGACCACTAATGTGCTGGAAGCTCAAATCATTCATTAATTCCTGACCGGCTCTTCTTCTTTACAGTTCACTACGCCACCATCTAAATTTTCGCGTAGCAGCTTTCACGTTCGATATGTTTTACACCCAAAAACACTGATCTAACTTGCTGGTCGTGTGGCGAGCGTGTCTCTATATGGCTCGCAGCAGGCGTGCGAGAGAACCGCGCACGTCGCTTGCGCGTAGCAGGCGCGCGCCCAACGCGTCGCTTGAGTGTCGCGCGCGCATCGCGTCATGTCTTTACGCACCTTAACGGGGCTCCCTAGCTGAGCGATGTGCAGCGAACGCGAAGCTCTGGCGATGCCGTACGAAAAATTAATATAGTCGTATAGTAAATTACAACTTTAAGTTGTGCAAAAATTACAAATAACTACTGTTAAGCAAACATTATAAATAACTACTGTTAAGCAAAAATTATAAATAACTACTGTTACTCAAGATATTCTTTTTCCTTACTTTAAGATATAAAAATCAAAAGAAAATGATGGAACTACGTTCCAAACAGTGGCTCTCGGCAAATCTAAATAAAAGATAATTTGGATTTAATGATAAACGGAAAAATAGAGGTACAACCTCTCTATAAACGAGTCTTATAACTCCAAATAAGTAATTTCTATTACTTTTTTTATATGGCCCTTGGCATATATACGATAATTGAGTATAATTACACCTCAATTAATTAAAGACAAAGATAAGGTACTCACTATCTCGCATCGAGATCGAAATTTAGATAAAAGATAAGGAAAAAAAACAGGTAAATTTACACATGTGAGCTTAACCTCTCATAAAAGCAAATTAATGTCGATACATCAGTGTTGAGACGCGACAGGGCAAGTGTTAATATTCATATACTTGATGTTACAAATAAACTGAAATTTTTAATGAAATAAGCCTGAAAAGAAAAAATATTAAAACTATGAGGGAAAATCAGAGAAATTCTACTAAAAATTCAATTTACTACCTTTGCAAGAATATATAAAATCCACTCTGAGAATTCCCCAAATAATACTGTTCAATTTAAATGAAAATACGTAAAACAATATGCGTGACCGCTAAACGATGAAATAATTTCGTTCTCTGTAAATTTGGACTAAGCCATTTATTTGGGAGCCGCTGGATTCTTTTCTATTTCCAGGACCAACTTCTTGATTTGTCGAAGGACCACCTACTTCTTGTTAGGAAATCAAACTATGGGTAGCGAACTTATCCATGTATTCTGAGTAATAGTAATAATTCGCTCAAAAAACGAGAGGAATTAAAAAAACTAGTGTCAAAATTCGTATTACTACAACAACCGAATTAATTATGTTGACTGTCGCCAACCTAATGGATATTATATCCGTATAATCACTATCGCCAACATAACTTAATTAATAATCAAAACTGAACACCATTATCAAATTACATGAATTTAACTAATGAGATACGCAATTATCCACCAACAAATCGGTATTTTAACCCAACGGTCACCAAAAAGTTAAGATTATTGAAATTGTAAGTTAATCGAAAGTGTAATATAAAAATTCTAAATTCTTGCTTTAACAGAATATGATTAAGCAAATCAGAAACAATTATTAATTATGTATTTCAGTCAAACGTCGCCACAGAGATAAACGACCTTGCTTTCAAAATTCAAGACGTTCAACCTATTATGATTTTCGATGCTTTAATTGGATGATTTAAATCATGTGACTACCGCTATAGGGCACGCGGCGACACACCAAGGAAATACTTAATATATACTAAATATGGCAATCTATAGTAAATGAAATTCATAAATTGTAGGTATTAAATAGCGTACTACGCCTTCCAATTACCAACTACATGAGATAAGCCCGTTTCCGAATAGATGTCACTTACTCAATTTAGAACTCTACAGCGACACGAATCCACAAACTGTAGGTATAAACCATCATACCTGTGCTTCTTAAATAATTAGTTGCACGAAATATATCCAATCACGAATAGATGTCACTGGCGATACATATACCAATCATCGAATATTACTGGTATTTAGACTGAATTTAGTGGAGCGGAATAAACTTATATTCCGTTACAGTAATGCCGCTCTTATAATGTAAATAACAAAATAACTACGTTGACATTTGCAGAAAATGCTGAAATTATTAGATTAGGTGGAGATAAGCAGCACCCCCGATCGTATTGAGAATCAGCCATGGAATTTAATAGAAGACATCGGGTCAGTATCATTAATTTGGTAACCAGGCAAAAATTAACAGTTCGATCGTTCTGGAATGGTAAATGGCGAATTTAAACGAAATCGTTGTAATATGTAAGAGTTCTGGAATATCATAATGAAAATCCTAAATCAAGGCGCAGAATCGGTGACGTGTTAATTCCAAAAAGCGCTATCTCACGTGACATCTATCGCAGTAATATTTAACCATGATTGCAAATGCAAGAATATTATGAGGATGAAAAATTTATTTCGAATTATTTCTACGGACGGAGCAACATTTACTACAAATGGCATTCTTTCGTGCCAAAAGTAATGCATTTGGAGCAATGAATATTCAAAGTGGGTAATTCATTGAAAAAATCAGTAGGTATTAACAAAAGGTAGATGTTTAGTTGGATACTATGTAACAGAATTATTGATGCCTTCTTTTGGCTCGAAAATTTAAATGGCACGCGCATTCTTCGAATTCTTAATAAAGTCCTTTGGAATTAATTCATAAATTCTCATTAAATTATAGGTGGGATATCTAGGTATTTAAATTAGATGGTGCAAGACGTGTTTCCTATTGAAGTTAAAAGTAAAGATTTTATTTAAAAACAAACCTAGCGTCGGAGAGTCGTGTTACAAAGCCCGGCCCCGGTCGTAGAGCGCCACCAGTTTTTCCCAACTAAATTGAAAAAGCTCCGCTGGTGTTGTGCGAGGTGGCTAGGCACGCTCATTAAATCAAAGGAACCTAATCTTAACAAGAAGACACAATCTATTTGCTAAGTATTTTTTTTAAACACAGCAGCAATACTAGAGTAAAAGTTTTGACTATTAATGCAAAGGAATGTCAAATGACTATTGACGTAATTGATAAATACAGTACAATATAGAGATTGTGCGGAGACCAATTCTGTAGTGCTCGGTACGGTATGCCTTACAACTAAATGCGCTAAACACTACAATCCGAAGTGATCACTCTGATTTTACCTAAGCTAATTACATGTATGTATGCGTGCTAGTAGGTGCACCAATTATAAATATAGCAATAATAGTAGGTAGTGTTAAATGGCCACAATAATTAAATCAACTGACCCGATAAACGAATTAAAAAAGAATAAAATTATTGAAATCTATCTTGTCAATGCTTGATTTATATTAAAAAAAGGACAATTAAGAGCGATTATATTATTCGATCAGATAAATAAAATTAATGAGAGCTATCTTAGAGCTTGGCGGTCAATGCTTGATTTATATTAAAGGAATAAGAGCGACAGAAAAATAAATGAATAAATAAACTTAAGCTTCTGTACGATACCACTTAGATCCGGGCGGGTTGGTACTGCTATGGTACTGGCCCCGAGGGTAGAACCCGCAGAGGACTCGGCAATAAAATTGGCCCGGAGATAAGATTGGCTCTAGTGTAGCCTGGAGCTAAGATCTGTAGCCAGGTGCTTGAATTGGCCCGGAGAAAGGACTTGTAACCCGGTAATAGAACCCTGCAATAACCCAATACGCATTAGACAAAGCCCTCTTACTTCAATGAAAAACTATAGCCCCCCTTGCATAAATATATTTTCTTTATAAAACAAATTCCCCCAAAAATTATCAATGGATTTTCAATGACCATCAACAAATAAAAGAAATACTAAGGTACAGACAACTTGAATACAAAAAAAAGATAGGTATGAATCACCCCTAAAAGAAAATATAAACTTCCCCATATGATCAAAACTAAAGTCACATTAAAAT
This sequence comes from Pissodes strobi, assembly GCA_016904865.1. NCBI lineage: Eukaryota > Metazoa > Arthropoda > Insecta > Coleoptera > Curculionidae > Pissodes > Pissodes strobi. The sequence continues at coordinate 50,521 of JAEQML010043845.1, read as the reverse complement.
AAAAATTCAGATATTCAGATTTGATAAAATGAAGTAGATAATATAACCCATGGAATGCAAATGGTGGACAATGTACAAAAGAAAAGGTTAACACAGATAAGGCAATTAAATCGTTAATTTAGGCAAAAAAACTGTAGCAATAATTACGTCGCTTTTGGCGAAGGGTAGCTAGAGAGTGGACGGTCTCGGTCTTATACGACGAACTCGGAAAGGCACTAGAAATACGGGAAAAGCCCATTAGCGTCATGTCATGGCGTCCGCTTGCTTCACAAGCAATAGGAAAAATTAATTCCAGAGATTACCTAGTGCAGTAGTTAAATCCCGATATCTCGGTCGTGTCAAAACACAATCAGCAACCAACACAATATATCCCCAAAGAAAGGGTAGTATAAAATCGCAATACTAAATGTTGAGTCACTATGACTGCACTTAAAGCAAACCTCCTTTCGCCTCGAAGGGTATTCTTAGAAGAACTCTCTATTCGTTTCCGTCAATTTGCCTTTCCTCGCACGAGATTAGAAAGAAAAGAACGTCGAATCAATAAGAAGTGATGGGCTGAAAAATGCCAAGTGATTCGATACGAGGAATAATTCTAAGATAATAAACGACTTAGTTCTGTTTATTATGATGGTAAAACCACGGCGACAGCCACAATTGATGCTCTGAAATTAAATTGTTCATGAAATACTAGAAAATATCCCCAAACGAAGTGATAAAATTTTAAAAATCGAAATTGACAGCAGCAATCATGGAAAATAGCCCATTCCTACTACCCAATACTGCCAACAGAACATTACAAAAGTTACAACCGGTCGCGTCGAAAGATAATTATGAGATTCCAAGTCAGGCAACGCGCAGCGGTACCAAAAAGTTATGAAATATTTAAAACGAAAATAAAATATGAATTTCACGGATCTAATGCAGCCTAAAAGCAGGTTTTATTAACACAATTCTTAAAAATTTAAAACGGTTTGCTGGCCGTTTCTACGGTAATGTAATATAAATCAAGCTAAGTTATACTAATACCATAATATCCTATTTTAGTGACTTGATCAAACCTAAGCGATCTGTGGTTTGCTTATCAACTAAAATAAATATAGTCACAAAGTGTCTGAGGGCTACATAAGAGAAAGGGATGATCAAAATAGTTACTCAAAGCCTCAACAGTGTTATAAAAACTAATACAAATATATCGTTAACCTATATTTAGAATAAAATTAATTTACATTAATAAATGCGGCAATTTTAAGCTTATGGACAGCAAATCGAATCAATAAATTTAGAATTAATTAACCGAAGAGTATTGTGACCTCTTTTCAATAATTCTTACCGCAAAATACAGCATTTTTTTGCTAAATGCAGCATATAAAATGAAATTTAAAAATATTCTACACTGGCCAAATAGGAATGTTACAATGGAGTACATAATACAACGGCTGTACGGAAGTGGCTAAATAATATGTTCCCTGTTCCCTGATAAATTGAATAAAGTTTACAAAGCATTGTTTTGTTTGTAAAGGCTGAACAAATCCTGAATTGTGCAGAACTGATTCAATACAATTTTTGCGAATCTATAAGCGAAATTATTTCTTATTTTGTAAAACCAAAACTCCATTATTCACTATAATACTTGGGGTTAGAAATTTGACAAACGCATGATTTTTTTAATAAAAAATGCACATCTCGAAAAGATACATGCCACACAAAGTTTAGCCAGGCTTTTCCTGAGAGTGTTTCCAGGCCCTTATCGAATTTTGTAAAAAGCACTCGCAGTTCCTTTTGGCACTTTAAAATATTCGTTAAGATTCTTATCAGCAAATAATAACACTGCATTCTCCCCATCTTGATGGTGCTGGTGGTATTTAAGATATTTACTTCGTCTCTTGACCATAAGCTTCAACTTGAACTGGAACGCAGTAATATTTTTGCAAATCTAAAATGTAATTAACGTTATTTAAAAAACACTTCCTTTTAACAACATATCCTAACCTGAAAAACAAATCTGGTTCAAGCTGAAAATTCCTCATTCAGTTTAGGAACTAATCGAACCGTTATTCTATTCTAATTCAGTTCACAAAAAACCGAAACAGATCTGGCATAATTTTATTCTGGCTATTTCACTTGAGTGTTTTATACCAGCGAAATGTCATAGCAAATTTTTCTCTTCTTACATTTGAGTCTGTTGTTTCTGGTAACAAATTCTCATGAGAATCGAGAATTTTGCCGGCAAATTTTTACCTCTTATGGTATTATATGCATGCCTAAACCAACATCAGATATAACTAAGAGAAATTAAAAATGTAGTAGCTCATACGAAAAAAGTGTGGGAAAATGTATTAAATTAAATGGTGGGTTAGTGGAAATTATTAATGTTCGTTTTAACCAAGAATATACATATTGACAGCAAACAGAACCCGAGGAGATGATAAACTGGCAATTTAGATCACAGGAAAACCAAATCAAACATGAATACGATTGACCTATATGAGCGAAAATTAATCATTAATTAATCAACATAGTCAAGTCATCCTTAAAAATGTTTCACAACGACTTTATGCATATCACAGATATTATTGTATGTTATTTTTTGCAGGTGAGCATTCCGCTTCAGCCACCAAACCAGCAGCGCCGGCGCGATGTTAAGCGTACCGGCGCCCACTGCCTCCGCACCTTCATTGGGTGACCCAGTGGTCCACCCTACTCCGCCGGCTCAAGCGGCTTTTGCTCCACCCGATACTGACCAGGCCCAGTTTGAGGCGGACAAAAGGGCTGTTTATAAGTAAGTTTAATAAGGCTTGTGCAAATGAAGATTCAAATTTTATTAAATCGTTGCTAAGAAAACTGTACTTCGGCGTGTCTCTCCTTTAAAAAAAATATAACTACTTATAACCTTGTTTTTTGATATAATAATTTAAAACGTGCATTTTCAGCCGTGGGAACATTTGCCAGTACTTTGATGCTACTACAATTTTTAAATGGCACAAAACTGGAAGTATGTGATTCTTGATTCAGTCGAATACCGAATTTTTGTTCTAGATTCCAACCGAACCGCAAAGTTGTCCTCATTTGCTTACTAGTAAGCGTGTACTATAGATACAACAATACTGACAATTTAATAGAAACATTCGCAAAACAAACCTAGTATCTATTGCATATTTGTATTAAGTAAAATTTTATTCTTGTTCCGACATATTGTTTTCAACTCTATAAATATCTGGCATTGAATATGGTATGGGTGACCCGGAAGCATATTTATAAGTTACCGACGTAAACAGGCGCTCGCATAAATGACTGTAATATATATGTAGTTGTTTCTCATGCGTTGGGTTAGCTTTGGTTAGTTTCTTTTTGGTTACGCCCCGTCGCGGAGGGCTAGGTATGAGGTAAACTTATGAATATGCGACCCCGAACCGTGGAGTCGATAATTAAATTTTGTCCAAACATGCATTTACCGATCGAATCAAATTAAGCAAGACTAGCACTGAATGAACTCCGATTGGTCATGACGGTTAAGCGTATTCGAAAGATTTTATTATTCACACAAAGATACTGGTAGCCGCTCATTACGGCCTGGTCTCGACTCAGATCGGTCGGATCGACTCAGATCAGCAGGATCGACTCAGCTATATTAATGAGCTGCTGACCGAAACAAATAATCCTGTTTACAGTTTTGCAGATCTCAGTACCCTTGTCTCCCAATTAGATCAGAAAAACCTTTACTAGCGACTGAAACTTATCACGGCAGAGCAACCCCTAAATGGCAATGTCTTTCTTGAATTTTTGGCCAATCAATTACCCTTGCTATTGGAAGATGTGCCTCTGGAAACGAGACAAAACTTGTTTCTGCAGTTGGATGGTTGCCCAGCACATTTTGCTATTAATGTGCGAGAGCATATCGATGCAGTATTTCAACAGCGGTGGATTGGAAGAGGAAGTCTGTGTCCATGGCCTCCGCGATCACCAAACTTAACTTGTCTGGATTTTTATTTATGGGGGCGGTTAAAGGACATCGTGTTCCAGACTCAACCGACGACCAGACAAGATTTGAAAAACCGGATTCGTACTGCAATACGAACCATACCGAGAACCGAAATTGAAACTGCAGTTTTGTCTACCCATCAGAGGCTTCAGCAATGCATAGAGCGTGATGGTCAGCATTTCGAGCATTCGCGGGGGCACTAAGAACCTTCTTTTTTTAAATCGGTCCTTTTCAGGGCCACAACTTTTATAAAAGAGAAAATTCGAGATAAATATAGTAAAAAAAAAATTCGTCAGTAATAATTTTTTTGCCTATATTTTGGGTTAGGAACAAGATTTCGAGATGCAGTTTTCGCGAGCTTGTTTAGCCATTATTTAGCTACTTTTTCATGGGAAAAAAATCATATCAATGCATTTATTTTTTTTGCCCAAGAATAGCTCCTTTGAACTAACCCAAGTTTGTTAAAATCGGCTTAGCCGTTTCGCAGATACAGGGTGTTAATTAAAAAAATACTTGGAATAACCCCCACCACTTTATTTTTAGAGATACATCAAAAAGCAATAAACAAAAAGGTTTTACATTATCCTCAGCTTCAAATATGTGGATTTTTTTTATTAGGTTAATATAGCGGAATTCACAGAAACATCACTTTTTTAGATTCAAGATTGCAGTTACGCCCCCTAGTGGTCATTTTAGAAACCTGAAAATATTTTCCAGGTTTTCCTCTTGACCGTTTTAGTAATTATATTCTTGCCGCATGTCTCTACGATGGATAGTTTCCCAGATACAGTACCTCGCATTCTTAGTTGGCCACCCTGTTCAATCTAAACAATCTAAAACCTAAAAAAGAATAAAGAAATAATTATTGCCGGGGGGGGGGGGGGGGGGGTATGGTGTGCGAAACGTAACGGTGAGAAATAAGACTAGAATCAACGCCGCCGTATCAAATGGTAGGAGACGGTACTGTTATGACGAATCTTCTTTGATTACGGTATTCGCGAGTCCAATTACCAGGTACTCATCTAACGGTCCAACAGCGGTCCATAATAGCTCCTCCTGACACGGTCCTGACGGTTATGGATACACGTGGCCTGATGCGTAGAAGATTTGCGGGAACTTGAAGCGATGGCGATAGGGATCGAGCGATAACGCTGTTATAGGATGATGGCGGTACAAAGGATACGGTGCGACAGTAGTAAAATGACCTGACGAGGCTTCCTGCATGTATAAAATATAAATCCCGTAGTGCGCGTGCGCGAATACGTTGCTGCTTTCCGGTCGTACTTCGCTACTACGATTTTACGCCGTCGTGGAGGCGGTAATCGGAACGGACCTAGCACCAGCCTCGGAAAGAATGTAGTGTGTGTGGGAGAGAGTGAGTGTTACCTACAATAATACCTATATAGCAGCAGCGAAGGCGCAACAAGAGCGGTCGTCATGGCGGCGATCTGCAGGAAACGACGTGGGTCTGGTTCCAGCTGGGCGGCTTACTTTCGCGGTAGTGGCGGTCCTCAGAGGTCTGGTCTGGTTGGCTGGTCGGCTGGCGTCTTCCTCTTCGAGAACCCGGGTGGGTTCTGCTCGTTTAGCGCGATGCGGCCCGGTTTTGTTAGCCCGACGCGTGGTGGGGATCGCGTCATCGGCTCACAGTGGTGAATAGGCGGAAAAAATTGAAATATCCACAGTTAAATAAACTCTTTGTTTTTAGGTGTTTTATATTTACAGATACTTAAAGTTCACAAAATTGGATTGATTTTTTAAATTTTCTCCGTTGATATTTTAATAGAATCATTAAAAGTAGCCAAATTTATTCGCAACCAAAATCATTGATTTTCCGACAGGAATATAAATATAATTTTCCATTCTTATTTACTTTATTTTCCTTATGTTATTTTTGCCTTTTAACGGCAATGTTTTGCTGTTTTTGTCATACAAAAATTAAACGATTTATTTAATTTAATATATTTAAAATGACACTTTAAAAATAAAGCAAATTTATACTTCGCAAATTGGCATCTTTAGAGCTACAACTTTAGCTACATTTGCCTACACGATCTAATTTATATCATAATATTATACATAATTTACTCTATTAGATGTATTAATTTTAATTGCATCTTTACGCAACCTTAGTCGTAAGAGCGCTTTGAATATTTGAAGAGTTTTCAAAAAGGTCAATTTGAAACTTTTAAATAATGTGTTAAAAAATCTATTTAAAAATTTAAATTTTTTACAGATGAATGATAGATGAATTAAACGTAATATATAAACATTCATATTTCAAAAGAGCTTTTTTCGGATTTCAAATATATACATATACATATTAATCGTCTTTGATCAAGCGAATACATTTAATTAAGTATGCTTTTTTTCAAGGTTTTTATGACTTGATATTTTCAAAACAGATTAATTAAAGTTGGTCAAAGTATATATATTTGAAGTCAAAAAATTGAACTATTTTCAAATAAAAATTAACACACAGTGTTCCATAAGAAAAATTTACCATCTGTCAAAATTTGACATTTACGAAATAATTGAAAAGTTTAACTTAGATCACGAATAAAGTAGTCAAATCCCTTGTTATGTGTACCAAATATCAATCAAACATCATTTGTGATTTTGAAGTTATTGAATTATCTCCGGGTTCCCATATAACATAAACCACTGTGCGGCTGGCCGTTAGGTGGGGACCTCGCGCGCACCGTTTTGCGACGAGTGGCGCGGCGTATATCGTGTGAGGACTGCGGAAATTTGCAAACCGATTTCCCGACTCTTCGCGACGGAATATTTTATGGAACTGGATTTAAAATATTTAAATTAGATTTTACGAAAAAGAATGATGTTGATAGCTCGTAAAATAAGAAAGTTAGCCCGGACTGCATACTATGCCCCAAAAAATATGGTAACTTCGTTACACAATCTACAACTATTCAAGAACCGTGTCAATCGACATCTTCGCACACACACCGCTCGTCAAGCGCTATAGGATCTCCCTTTAGTGTGTGTGCCATTACCATAAAAAAAGCTGCGACCGATAAAGCTGGAAGGAGTAGCTTTACGAAAAATTTACGCGAAAGAACATGAGTCAATTCTCTGAGTGACATGAGTATTTTAAGTATTGCAAATGTGACTGAAGAACTGTTGATATTGCTGACGATTCCCTCTGGAATATCTTTTACAGGAAGGTAATAATAAGAACACTCGACATATATAACCGACCTTTATTCATTTGCCATGGTTATGTGGAAAAGGGACCCATACTATGATGATGTTAGGAACAGACTCACTCAGTCTGCGCCTTAATCCTTACTTTAATGACAGTTCTCAGTTGTGGCAACGTTGCCCTTACATTCTTAAGGACATTGCATAAGGTCGTATAATTTACTACTAGATATTCTAAAATATTTTTAAAACTCCTATCGTCTGCAAGCAAGTCATAAAATAGATGATGCCATTCTCCGTAAACTTCCTTTTTTAGATTCATTTCAAGAATGTACGTTTATTCATCTTCATGGCAAGCTTGGTTCTAACCAGCGCGCGTATGGTTGAACCAAAGATCTAGTAAAATGATTATAACTAAACTAACAAAAAATGTTTGAGAAACCAGTATAAACGAATGGTATTCAACTTTTTCCAGATACTCTACATTTTTGGATATTCAGCTGTATTAATGATTAGTCAATCATGGGTCTGCATTAAATATCGCTATATGTGATTAGTGCATTACCGTATAAAACACGCATTCAATCCTGTATTGGCGATAATACAAACTTTTAGCCAGGACAGGCAATATTAAATTTTATGATTCTTTCTGACCCTTAAATAATAGATAAAATTCCTAATTCTATGAAAAGTAAAATATAGTAATCTTTGTTCTAGACAATTTTGACAAAACCTATTCTCTGAAATGATAATAAACACAAAACCATTCCTGCTAGTTAGGCATCTCAATTAAATATTAAACTCCCGCAACGTGGCTTGGCTTTGTTCAAGTAGAACAGAAGGAGTTAAAGAAGAAATAACGCAATGCAAAGACGGACTATCTGGGAGATTAGACCCTTCAGGAAATGGTGTTTTCTAGACACCTCGGACTGCTTGTTTTTGCCCCTGGTCCATGTAGCGTTCGCTTCCCTTGGATAGACCAGGCCAAAAGAGTATCAATTTTATTAGATCTTTTATGTTGTGTGTCGAGCCAACCTATCTGAGTCGTATATTTATATTTTCGTTACCGTGAAGATTTGACCTAGAGAAGATATTTGAAATGGGTTCGAGTTCTTGGAAGACCTCTGATTATTATTATTATGGAATTGATGAAAATAATTAAATCGTTGGATGAAGCATTTTTTTAACAAAACATCACAAGGAAGTTTCATAAAAATTTATTATTTTCTAAACATTGCAACACGAAAACTCCACTAACAACGTTGCCAAGCTGGTCTAGCTTTACTAATTTTAAAATTAATAGAATAATGTGGGCGATCGCACAAATGCTACGTCTAAAAGTTAATTAAAAATAATTGTTAAAAATTTAAAACACATTTAATAAAAATAGTAAATAGCTATCAAAACTAGTCAAGGCTTACCCAAACTAACTAAAGCTAACCCACACAATCAAAGTTTACTAAATCTAACCCAAACAAGATAAAGCTGCTAACCCAAACGAACAAGATTTAAATATTACCTGTGCCAAGCGTAGCCAAAACTAACCAATGATAACCTAAACTAATCAAAGCTAACCCAAGCCCCTAAACTAAGGTTAAATCTTCACCACACTTGGCAACAATGTTTTGAGTAGGACCCGCCGCCGTGACAAAAGAAACAGTACAAAATTTTAATATTCATTTTACTATTTCGTAGATGTTTTTCTGAAGTAAAAATCCTTTGTATTAAGTAATATTACGATATTATAACAAACAATATGTCGTGATATTCTCAATTCATAAGTAAATGCAAATAATGCAGCCAATATTTAAAAGTTCAATTTGTATTTGCAAAAAAGTGTTACATGCAACGTTTTTTTTTTTGTTATTTAATATGTTTGATTTGTAGTAAGCTTTCCAATAAACCAAAAATCTTAAAACGTTAGGCCTTGCACTAAACAAGAACTATTCCTATCTTCACTTTTATAAATGTTAGTTCCTTCAGTTGTGAAATTTGATTATAGGTTTGTTAAATTCTCTGGATCGAAGCGTATTAGTATTAGATTTTGGATATTATATTAGTTAGCTAAATATAATTTCAGGTAGGGTTATTGATGATTTAATCACTAAGGTAAAATACAAGATTTTTATTTAGACTTATTGTCTTTTTTGCAGGCATCCTCTTTTTCCTCTCTTAGCACTACTTTTTGAGCGTTGCGAACTAGCGACTCAATCTTCAGAACCTCAATCCAGCGACGCTTTCACTTTAGATATTCAGGCCTTCGTCCAACATCAAGAAAGAGATAGAAAACCCTTTTTAGCCAGTGAACCTGAAATAGATGGACTGGTAAGAATTTTTTTTTCTAAATATTTAAGAAATTCTGCGTTATAAAATACACAAGACCCTGATGATTAATCTACAATACTACAATACTTGTAATTGGTCGTTTGACCATCTATAGGCCTTTCTGCACCTCGATCTAGGTAGATCTTTTGTGCGTGACTCTACTCTAATAGTAGCCAAGGTCACCTAAGCTTTTTACAAGGCTTAATATTTTCTTGTGTCACACGGCCAAGTTCGTTTGGCATTATATTAGCCTTTCCGAAGTGTTAATTTATTTTCTGCTTGGTTTGACGACTGCTCGGCGGTCTTGAATGACCATTGACGCTCCAAAAAGTGTTTCAAATCATAGTGTGTTGTACAGTTCTTTGGAGGGACGTTATCCAATATCCTTAGGGGTTTAAAAAGCTTCCCGGATCGCCTAATTGTTCACAAAATTGTGAAGCGGAGCGAGTTTCACAAGATCTATATATGCAGCTGAGAGCCCCTGTATTCCTCAGGTAGGGTATCCGTTGCATTTCCTGCATTTATTTTGTGCCATTTTTTTTCCACCATACGATGGAGGCATCGGCCTAAAAACGCTTAAGTAAAACCGTAGGATCGTTTTAGATTTGAGATCCCACGATTTGCTAAATAAAGCCGGGTACGACCATGGTGCCATTCTTGCCTTTGAAACGCCACTGACCCGGGTACACCCTTTTGCACCCAAAAGACAGCAACTTTGTTGGACGTGATCGTAACAATAATGATAACAAATATTATTACTGTCGGTTCAGACCATGTTTAATTGGCGTTGTGTAGTAGTAGGTTCGTAAAGTAGAAGTCTTGTCTTCCTCGGTACCAGATAATACTGGTAATAAAACAATGATAGATCATTTAATACATTTATTTTCTTTAATAGAAAGGAAAATGTCGATATTTTTGAGACTTACAAAATTTCAATAAACCATTATCATATAAAACAATGTATAATTAGTTAATTTCATTTTTTTTGCATTACATCATTTCATTTGACCCTCAAACCTAAAACAAGTGGTGACAATTTTGCAAGAGAGTTAGGTATCAAAATCCAAAAGGCATGCCCTTACACTGTGCTCAATGCTCGGTAGTTTCGCAACATTTAATCTGGAAGTCCTCGTACATACCACCTGGTATACCTACACACCTTAAGGAATTGATACCTAAGTTAGTAACAAGTAGGCAGCATAATCGGTAAGATCTTGACCAGGACGTATGGGATCCCCCACGGAATTACGTCATCAGGTTCTTTTGGGGGGTGACTCGAAGGTTTCGTTTGGGGGGCGGGACGAAGGCATCAGTCGACGCAGTAGGCCCCTTTTTTTATATTTGTTTATTTGTACCATTTTGGGGAATACCTATTTAAAGTTCTTACTAACAATAGCCCATCTTGTTATTGATTTATAATAAAGAAGTTTAGTTTGATTAATAGATTTATTTTGTACACCACCTATTGCAGGAATAAATCCCAAACAAAAGAACGCATTTACCGAACTCCAATCTACTGTATTATGAGTTTGTCCTTTCCCTTTACTTTTGAGTATAAAAAAACATTATTAAAACAAAGTCTTGTAGTTTATCCATTTAAAATATTGAAAATATAAAACCATTATTTACCTATGGCCGAAAAAGCAGGTTCTTCTCCCCTGGAACTAGAGCCTGCGGCACTACGTTTGTTGGCTCTTCGTTTCATCGTTAAGACAGAGACTAATTATTTAAGAATTGACGATAATTGCTAGGAAATAGGTTACGGGAATAATGTTAAGATTGTAAAGCCACCACTCAGCCGAAGCGAAGGTATATAGGGAAAACCACTCAGCCGAAGCGAAGGTAAATAGGAACACCACTCAGCCGAAGCGAAGGTAGAGGGTTAGCCTATCCGTGCTTTTCGTCGCGGTTTTATATGGAAATGATCCCATTTAACTCTGTAAGTGCGGCAAGAAAATATCAAACATTCCAATCCCACACTTTTAAACAGTGCATTAGACAAAGACGTACATATCGGTCTCGCGTCGGGTGTTAGTCCGGATTCCCGGCGCGCGTCCCCATTCTACCTGCCTCTCGACCATAGAAATAGAACTCCTAGAAGGCTAATACATAAGAGTATATAAGCAGGTCTACTCACGAAGGAAGAGAGGCAAAATATCCATGTGTAAGACAGAAACGCTGAGTTTCGTAGCTTTTGCGCGAGCCTGTCTGTATAAGGGCATGTTGAGTATTAAGTTGAAGGCATTTTTCACAAATAACACTGAAAACGAATTATAGTACTATCAAACACACGGCAATAATAAAAAACACAAGAACTCTTTACAAAACTGAACAACGAAAGTCGAAAAGCAAAGAAAACAAGAATTCATGATGGCGTCCGATCGGGTCCACGTCCTTGCAATCTCGCAACGTTGCCAAGTATAAGATATGTAAAGTACTAGGTTTTAACGTAACAGAAAAATAATTAACATAATCAAAAATCTTAGCAACATATACTTCGAAAATATTAGAGTAAATTTATTACATGAAACAGATCTAAAAAAATTCCGTTTCGGGGTTTACTTCCTACGTTTTTCAGTAGAAAGTTTTCTAATTAAAATACACATAAAACGGTAAATTTCTCCTAGTTTGGCAACGGTGTTAAACTGCATGTAAGCAAGTAAATATAAGGTCCTTATTTACATGTCCTCGCAAGCGTATTATCACTCAACCCCTATTGTTTTCTCCCTTTCTCCGTGAGGGACTTCTCACTCTATCAGCCTTCTAGGAGTCCTAGTTCTATGCTCTCGACCCTTATTTGGTACGATTGCATGAAATGAGCGTTTTTAAAGCTTATTACAATACTGAGTGTATTCCAATTTTCTCGGTGAATTTCATTATTTTAGAACTTTTCTTTGTTAATTCGCATACCTAGGGTCGGTCTGTTTCACCTTATCAATTATTTTTCCCAAATATTGATTCCGGGCTAGTTTGGAGTCCAGTATGAATCGTAGGTATGTATTAAATCTCGCTGAAGATCGTCAAAGTGGGCGCTTTAAGGTTTTGCTTCCTTCTTTTAGTAAACGGTAACGTCTTATTCTTAATGATTCTTGGCGGCTCTAATTTTTGATAATATTGGAGGCTATTTCAATTAAGCTAAAGAAAATGCCTTCGCGTTCGCCCTTTACTGTGAGCCCTAGGTCATCTGCATAGCCTTGAATATTTAAGCCAGAGTTTGATAGTTCTGTCACGTTCTGTTTCAAATGAGGTGTTATCAAACACTCCCTCTATATCTATGAATACACAAAGAGCAATGTTTTTTGCTAGAAGCATTTTTTGGATGTCATTTGTTCTAGAAGGGCCCATAGGCTTTCCTGTGTATCGTGAATAAATTTATCTTTAGGCTTTTTAAGTGGGCCTATACCGTTGGAGTATTTTTTTGGCACAACTTTTTGTCCTGTTGTTGAGCTGTCGGAATCAATTTGTCGATTCCCCGCAGAATTGCTTCATTGTTGTTCTGTTGGAGTGTCTCGGCTCTTGTATTCGGTCAGGCACTTCATCCCGATTTTCTGAACTTTCTGTCGCATTAAAGAACGTTTTTCTTTTAATTCTCAGAGCCTCTTTATCTGATTTTACGTGTAGTGGGGCAAGTAGCCTCATAACACGAAGTTGTTAGGCTATGCAGATTGTTGAAAGTTGTTTCCAAATCTACGCTCTCGATCGCCTCGCAGTCGTCGAGTTTATGTCCTCTTTGTACAGAGACTACTCGGATAGTTTTGGGTTGCTAGTATGCTCGATGTAGATGGCCACCGCCTCGATATCAAGTCCGGTGTGCCTGTTACCAAAAGAACCTAGGTTTTATAAGTAGACTAGCTAGGATTCGCTCTCTTTTCTAATCGCCTTCATAAAACTGGAGTGTTTCCCTTGTTAATTATGTCCGTGTTATCAATATACAAAAATCAAAAAGGTATAACCTCTGGTATTGATGTTGAAGCTGCCCCATATCGTATGATGTGCTTTAATTAGCATCACAGCTCAACAAGCACTCTTTGCTTGTTTTCATGCACCAAGCTAGAAGGCGCTTGACTTCTTATGTTGGTAATTGAGGCTAATCATCAGGGAGGTAGGCTGGGGCTATAATGATACATCTTTTACCCGGTTCCGTAGGAACTTCCACTTCGATGTTCACCAGATCTCTTCTGATGAATTTTGGAATAGGAAATAACTTATTTTTTTTGGAGCAGTATGGCGAAATGATGACTAACTTTCTGTTTCAACACAAACTCTATGCAATGAACACTTTCTTTAAGAAGAAACAGAATAGGAAATGGACCTGGGTTAGTCCAGACGGTAAAACTAAAAGTGAATATGATTATATAATAACAGACAAAAAACAAATAGTTCAAGATGTAACTGTACTCAATAAGTTATCAGTGGGAAGTGATCATAAACCAGTAAGAGCTAGAGTAACGATAAACATATAAAAAGAAAGAGCAAAAATGATAAACAGTTGCAAAAGTACAGTCTGGAATCATCCAAGCCAGCGAGATGCATATATAAAAGATATAGCCGACACCCTTCGAAATAACAATAATTCCAAATCCCTAAACATTAACGATCACAATGAATTAATAACAGAATCAGTTAAAAACACGCAACTCAAATTTTGCAAGAAAAATTACAACAAAAGTGAAAGAATTAGTAAAGATACAAAAGTCTTAATGGAAATGCGACGAAATCGCAACGAGGAAGAAAAAGGAAACAAAGAAGAATATAGAAACCTAAATAAAAGAATCTCAGCAGATATTAGAAGGGACCTAAGAAGATATAATACTAATGTAATTGCCCAAACAATAGAAGAGAACAAAGGTTTAAAAATAATGAGAAGAAAAATCACACAAAGTATATATCTATAGAGTTTTATACAGACCTCTATACCAGCCAAAGATCACAAGGCAATTTGCCGACAAACGTAAAAACGCTCATAAATCAAAGATCTGAAGAACTTTTACCCATTACAATATCAGAAGTTAGGGAAGCTTTGAAGGAGATGAAGAACCATCGGGCACCTGGTGGCGATGGACTAGTCATTGAGGCAATAAAAGCAGGAGGAGAGACCTTACTAAAATCAGTAAGCAAACTATTTAATAAATGCTTACAATAGGGCACAATTCCAAATGATTGGAACAATGCAGTCATAGTCCTGCTACACAAAAAAGGTGACACTACTAAACTAGAAAATTATAGACCAATTAGCCTTTTGACACATATGTACAAACTTTTCATGAAAATCTTAACGAAGAGACTAACACCTAAACTTGATTTCTATCAGCCCAAAGAACAGGCAGGTTTTAGAGCAGGATATGGCACAAATGACCATCTGCAAACCATAAAGATATTGATTGAAACATGTATCGAGTATAACATACCACTGGTTCTTACATTTGTCGATTACGAAAAGGCTTTTGACTCTGTAGAACTTGAAACAGTACTGGAAGCATTACATCAAAGCCGAATATATTACAGGTACACGTCACTAATTAGGAACATTTATCAGAACGCTACATCGAATATACGATTACACGAAGACAAGGAGATAATATTTCACCAAAATTGTTCACGGCAGTTCTAGAGTCAATATTTAAAAACACTCAATGGCAAGAAATGGGCATCAACATAGATGGGGAAAGATTAAACCATATGAGATTTGCCGATGACATCGTATTAATAGCAGACAACATGCAAGATACAACCTCTATGATACATTCACTTAAAACTATGTCTGAAAAAGCAGGATTAAGGATACACTTTGAGAAAACTAAGCTTATGACAAATCTCGTAGTGAGCGAAAAATTAACTATTGACAATATTACCATACAACAAACAGACACTTGCAAATATCTGGGACACGAAATCAAAATAAGCACAGACAATCAGACATATGAAATACAAAGACGCATATGTCTGACATGGGCAGCATTTGACAAACTAAGCCATACCTATTCTACGAAGTTCAATTCCCATGTGTCTCAAACGAAAAGTTTATGACCAATGCGTTTTGCCCGTGCAAACCTATGGAGCAGAGACTTTAGCAATAACTCAGGGATCCGCTAATAAACTCAGAACCACACAGCGAGCCAAGGAACGTGCAATGTTGGGCGTGAGCCTCCGAGACCACATCACAAATGAAACAAATCAGGCAAAGATCGGGAGTCCAAGACGTCATCGAAAGAATAACAACGCTAAAGTGGAACTGGGCAGGACACTTAGCAAGAACACAAGATGGACGGTGGACAAGACGAATCATGGAATGGAGGCCCAGAAACTATAAAAGAAACCGAGGACGACCACCGACCAGATGGGCTGATAACGTGAAAATAATAGCAGGAAAGTGGCTACAAGCGGCCCAGAATAGACAAAATCGGAAAAAACTGAGGGGGGCCTATGTCCAGCAGTGGACGCGATTGGCTGGATGATGATGGCCTCTATTGGTTTGTCACGTGTTGTAGAAAATAGTAACTTACATAAAGTTGTTGGAAGTCGGCACACAAGTGTTTAATTGAGGACTTACCTGTAAGCACCTTAGGTCAACCCTAGATATTTTTGCAGGAATCCTTATGACCTTCCTGTCGGCCCTTTGATATGTCCTTCTCTTTCTTACGGACTTCTTTGGCCTCGTCTTGTGCTTTTTGACCTTAGGGAAATCCGCCCGATCGTAGTGAATTTTTGACTCCTGCAGCAAATTTATTTAGAGCTATCGGGCTTTGGTTTCCCGAGGGTTTCTTTCTATTCGAGGAACCTGGCATTGGGATTTGAATTCTTCTACTTATTACTCTTTGTCTTTATATGGATTTGGTATGTTGCCTTTTTTTTATTCTCCACAGACTGTTGATCTGTCGAAAATGTTATTTGAAATGTGGGGTGCTGCCCACACAGTTTGTTACTCTTCGAGATATTTTGTCGCCATTACCTGACCTTGATGCCTCCTACCATCTAGTTGAAAGTAGGCTTGTTGGGGTCAATAGTAGTGGCAGGATTAATATTAGGTAATCCTTATGTTTTAGTACGTTTCGGTCCCTTCAGACCGAAGTCAATTATCCCCCGAAACCGAAGCCATTGGTGTCAGGGCTTCTTCGGCCGGGAGCCCCTGTCCAAGGAGGCATTTAAACATTTTCTTCGTAGTTTCAATCAATCGGAGTTTTCTCTTAACCTTGATGGCCAGAGCTTTAGAGAGTCTCCAATCTCTTCGTAGTTGCTTTTCAACTGTTCATCTTGCCCTTTCTGCCTGTTTCTTGAATTCGATAAGGCCTTTTTGTTGCGCCTCTCATTTGCTTGATATTTCTGAGAGTGCACCAGGCTTTGGTATTTTGTTTAATTGGTTCCTTAAAGATCCCACGAGTAGCAAGGGATGACTAGGTCACCTGCAGTTACCAAGTATCGCCAAGGTACCTGGAGTTCGCACAATAGCGACTAAACTTGTCTTCAGTCTTCAGCTTGTGCTGTTTCACTTTAATTGGGAAGAGTTTTATTGTGTGTAGGCACCACTTGCGCGTTTGCACTCCTCTTAGTCTGGCTTCTACCCACAGTTATATACCTAGCATGTCCCAGTAGTTAAGCTACAGCTGGCTTGGTTCGCTGAGTTAATTAAGTTAGCAAGCCCCGCCGGCCTAACAAGCCTGGAGTACCGGCCTAACAATCCGAGAGTACTTATTTTATTTTAAGATTAAATGGCAAAGGAAGGAAATTCCTTAAGAAATATGGATGGGATTCCATCTGGCCCGGCGCTTTTAGTCGATCGTCTTATCACCAGGTGTACATTTATGGACAAAATCGGTCGCTTACTCAATGTCCTCCGTGCTACCTATATTTGTGCCCTCAAGTTAATCAATCTCTTTAAGACATTTATTGTCCTTTATGAATTTCTTAGATGCAAATTGGTTTATTACCTCGCTCATAGAAAGAATGGATATGAGCATCCTCATCGCCGAAGCTTTTAAGAGAAAGCCATTCCATACCATGACCATGGTTGACTTCTTAAAAGTTGGCTTCCAATTGGTTTATACTGCAATCGTATGCCATATGGTTAAGTAGTATTCTAGTATACATCTCACCAATTAATTGTATAAACATATTATTGTCTTCGTGTCCTCCTTGATAAAACCGAGCATTTTTAACTCTGTGAAGGTTAAATGAGAGGTCGTTTCGAAACATGACTCCCAAGTCGTATACGGACGTTTCTACTTCAGAGTTCTCGTCCCTGATCATGTTCACGGTGAGCGTGTTATTTGGATTACAACAGGTATGGGAATGTAAAGTTTTCTTGGTTGATAGATTGTTGTCACAACGCGAAACGAGAAGATCCAGACCACTTTGAATTCCATCCTTATAACGGGTTTTGCTTTCCTTAATGGTGGTGATTGTTTTCTTCATGAGATGCGCAACATTTGACATTTCCAAACTTACCGAGTGGGTCAAAAAGGGGGAGGGCTCATCATATATGTTTGTAATAGTTTTGAAAACCTCAAAGTGAGTGCTTCAGTCAACACCAAATATACCAATGACAACAGCAAGATCATGTCAGTCTGGGTTGACGTACAAATAGGCAAAGAGCCACTTCTCCTGGGATGTATAAACAGACCTGGAAATGTTGGTTTGGTAGAAAACAACATATTACTGGAAACCCTAGAAAATGCGTCAAGTGAAAACAAGAGCATTATCTTGTTTGGTGATTTCCACTACAGAGACATCGATTGGCCAGGTATGTCACTACTTAAACAAGATGAAGAAGCTAGAGACTTCCTTGAAACATACATGCAATCAAATTTCCATCAACTTATTGACTTTCCTACTCGCATAAGAAATACTCAAATCTCATTGTTGGACCTATTGCTAACCAACGACAAAAAGTTAGTCACCGCAATAAATCAGGGGCCATGCAATCGGGCTTAGTGACCATATTGTAATAACTGCTATTGCACAAATCAACACCCTGCGTGGCCCAACACGCAAAGTTAAAAAAAGAAATTTTTGGAATGCCAACTACGACTCTATCAACAATAAACTAAAATCACACATAATTGGCGAAGATGTTACCTATGGAGATTTTATTAATGCCACCAATCAAGTGATTCACCAACATATCCCATTGAGAACAGCGAAAAATCCTGGAAAACTCTGGATTACACCAACGATATTTAAAGGTATCCACAAAAAACGTCAACTATGGGATAAGTATAGGTCAACTGACTGTACCTCGGATTATGCTATCTATAGAACGCATAACAAAAACCTAAAATTATCAATAAAGAATGCAAGACGCTCGTATGAACAAAACCTGTTAGACACCGGCGATAAAGGGTTTTATGCATACATTAAAAGGACACTAAACTCCAAGTGCACCCAAATTACCCTAAAAGATAAGTCGAATAACATCATTACCGATTCGGCCCAAATTGCAGATCAGTTTGCCCAGCAGTTCTCTGAACTGTACACAAAGGAACCCCGTTCACCACCTCCCCCAGTACGCGCAATCAAAACATCAAAAGGGCGGAAGAATGTATAACAACCATTGAGTTTACAGCAACTAAAATAGAAGAGGTAATCAAAGAATTGAAAAAATATTCCAGCCCAGGGATTGATGAAATACCACCAATATTACTTTAGAATTGTGCAGAGGCCATCACTCAGCCTCTTGTAAACATTATGAACAAATTAATGAGTGACCGGAAACTTCCACAGGACTGGAAAAAAGCCATTATTCTGCCTATATATAAAAAGGGAGACAAGCACAATCCAATCAACTATCGCCCCATAAGTTTGACAAGCTGCGTTGGTAAGGTCATGGAAAAAATAGTTACTAAAGAATTGACAGAATTCATGGTATACCACAGCATCATACCAGAGAGTCAGCACGGCTTCCTACCTAGAAGATCAGTTACAACCAACCTCCTGACTGCAGTGAATCACTGGTCAACATGTTTGGATGATAATGAACCTACTGATGTTGTATACCTAGATTACGAGAAGGCGTTTGATAAAGTACCCCACAAATGACTGCTGAATAAACTTGAACACCTCGGCGTAAGGGGGCATCTCTTCTCCTGGATAAGGAGCTTCCTGGCAAACAGAGTACTGTGTACGCATAAATGGTAAACTCTCCAATGTATGCAGTTACGAGTGGAGTACCACAGGGCTCCGTGCTCGGACCATTGTTGTTCCTCTTGTATACCAGCGATTTACCACCACTTGTCACCTCTAACATCCTCTTATATGCGGATGATACCAAAATTTACGGAAGTCCATCTACTACATTGGAGAATGATCTGCAGAAAATAAGTGTTTGGTCTAAACAGTGGTTACTTCCCCTCAACGCCCACAAGTGTGTTGTTCTGCATATGGGAACGGGAAATCCTCAAATAGACTATATAATAGATCAACACACATTAAAATATGTAAACACCCATGAAGATCAAGGGGTAAAAATAGTCGGGGATCTTAAGTGGAAACCTCACATCAATAGTGTGGTGAAGAAAATAAACACATTAATATACTTAGTCCAAAAAGCATTCCAGGACTTGCCTGAAGAAATGGTACTAAAAATCTACAAAACCTATATTCGACCAAAGCTGGAATTAGCCTATACTGTGTGGAACCCATATTATATAAAGGACATCGAGCAACAGGAGAGGGTACAAAGATAAGTGACCAAAATACCTCTAACACTAAGATCTATGGAGTACACAGACATACTACGACATTTGCATCTAACATCACTTAGTGAGCCAAGATCTCGTGAAGACCTAATCGAGACCTTTAAGTGGACCTCTGGATATTACCCTTGCAGCAACATATATACACTAAGTACGTCGCGGCCGTTAAGGGGACACACTAAAAAGTTGGAGAAGGAGAAATGCAACAAACTGGTGAGAAGGAACTTTTTGCTTAATCGTGTGGTCTACAAATGGAACAATCTCCACAGGAATACAGCGTCTGTAAACAATATAAACACTTTCAAAAATCGACTTGATGCCGAAATGAAAGAGAAAGTGCCCACTTTGTCCACTATATAGTCTGTAAAGCTTGATGGGAACAACTTCATCGGCTCTGCCGCTTGTTTGTTTCTAGAATAATAATAATAATATACATACTTTTCGAAGATATCTATTTTCTTTTCGGATTTGATTCAAGGGTCCGTCTTTGGCAATAGAAAGCAAGACAGAGCATATGTAACACCTGCTCATGCGGACACTAAGTTTCAGGCTTGGACCCAATCTTGTAAAGAATGGTTGAATGTTCATACATGAAACCCTTTCCTTGTTCAAGTGTAGGTATCAACTTATATTTTTGTTATCATTTTTAAGCATTTTAACATAGCCAATTATTTCAGTTGTTGGGAATATAAGAAATGACGACTCCGTATAATCTACTACATCCGGCCACAGTTCCACTAACAAAAAAAAAAAGAACAAAATGAATCATCAGGGTCTTGTGTGTGTGTGTGTGATTTTGTCATTTTGTCCTTGAATAAAGGAAGATGGAAAACTTCTCAAAATAAAGGAGAATTTATATACGTCGAAGTATATTCATTAATTTAATCTTACTTTAATGATGATACCATTCATAGTTATGCTGATGAAGGCCTAAATAAGTTTCACACACAACTTGCCAGTCGTGTAAAGCAGTATGTTAATAAACGCGTATATGTATAAACATAATGTACTATTTTTTGAGTGTAAAGTGCTCATTCCAAGAATGTTTGTTCTTTAGGATCCAGGCTTTCCGTTAAAATAAAAAATGGTCTTCAAAATCATTGAACTACCAGAGCTTTCCTGGGTTCGTTATGGAGTCTTTATTTGCCAAGAAGAAAAATTGCGACATCTTATTTCTCGCATTTAATTCTATTTATGTTAATTTCTTATGATGTTGTATGAGGTGTAATCTTGTTAAATCATTTAATTGTTAGTTAAAGCTTTTTAACTCATATCTAGTCTTCACAAGTTTCCATCTTCATTATCCTTTAAAAAACGCTACGAGTATTTGCCAAATATTACAATAAATGATAGCTTGTTTTACTTAGTAGTTGTACTTCATTTTTAGATGATAAAAGCCATACAAGTTTTACGGATACACCTGTTAGAATTAGAAAAAGTGCAAGAATTATGCAAGGATTTCTGCAATAGATATATAACCTGTCTGAAGGGAAAAATGCAATCTGAAAATTTGCTTAGATCTGATTATCCGCAAGGTAAGTACCTATTTGTTATAATTATTATTCAGCGACTATACCAAATATTAAAACAAGCTATGAAGGTACATCAGCATTTTTGACAGAAAAAAAATTAAGATGGTTAATAAATTATTATAATGTTGTGGTAAGTATTGTAATTCATGAACTACCATTGTACACAATATTCACAGGTTCTCATTAACTGTTGATGCTCCATATTTAACAATACAGTGTAAAAGTGAAATCTTAGCAAATAAGATCAAAAAGCGCGATTGATGTATTTACATAATAAACTCAACTACATCCAATAAAATTGCCGTGGCATAGAACAATATATCGTTAATGCGAGGATTTCTTTGAGGATGATAATGAAAATGGCGAAAATGACGAAAAACTCGACCAACTCCACCCAAAACAATGACAAACATATCACAATTCTTGTGTGGAAAACGTCCTGAATCACACCAGAATCGGTGCTTTTAGTCCACGACGGTACCTTTTCGATTTGAGCTAGGTACACTATTGGGATCGACACTTTCTTTGAGAATGACAATGAAAATGAAGGAAAACTCCACACAAAACAATACCGAGAATATCACACTTCTTGTTTGGAACATGCCCTGAATCACACCCGAATCGGCGCTACGAGGGCGCATTTTTCGTCTTAACTGATTTTGTTAGGGACGCAAGGCCCCCGTGTCGGACCATTTGGAAAACTACTCAGAAGGAAAATTCTCCAGCCTACATTGAACTACACTGTTCACTCGGGGAGTTTCTTTGGATATGACAATGAAGGAAAAATCCAACACAATTATTAACTCGGTCCATCAGCACCTAACATCAAATAGGCCTCATATTTTAGCTCTATCAGAAACAAAAGTGATATCAAGCACTACACATGTTCACTTGAATATACCCGGATATGACCTTTACTCTCGATTTCGACATAACTCTGGATTGGCTGTTTTTATACGAGAAGAAACATACGAACCTAAGGACTTCGATGTCAAGTGGTTCAAATTAAGCACAGATCAAGCAACCAAATTCATTTGTTGCTTGTATATACCACCTAGCTGACACCAATATAAACGGTTTTTTTCAAATCTTGGCAATCAAATCGATTTTCTGCAGATCAACTATCCAACGGCAGAAGTTGTCATAGTATGAGACTTCAACGTAGATAACATCGACTGGTTGAAACATTCCAATAAAGACGACGATGAATGACGAGAAGCTGAGTCTTTTGCTATAAGTCACGAACTTACTCAGCTGGTTGACGAACCTACCAGGATCCCTGAGCGTCAAAAAGACTTTAGTAGCCTCCTGGATCTATTCTTAACAACTCATCCTGATATCTACACCGTAACTGTTCAACCTCCTTTGGGATCATCAGACCACAATCTTATTTCCGCAACCTGTGAACTTGCTATCAAAATATAGGAGCCGCAGGTACCCCGAAAGGTTTGGCACTACAAATCTGCAAAGTGACGTGATCTTCGCGAGGTTTATCTTTCTTTTCCTTGGAAGGATTTCTGCCTTAGGAATCAAAACACCCCTGAATCTGCTGATGAAATAACTTAAGTTATCCTAGCTGCTAGGGATGCTTTCATCCCCTCTTCTCAATAGTAAACCATGGTTTGGGAAAAACTGCTCAAGAGCAGTCAATGCTAAAAATGCCTCCTACCGCAAATGGCGCAGAGATCCGACAGCCGAAAATCGAAATATATCCATCACAACTAGAAACCAGTGTAAGCGGACCATTAGCGAGAGAAAGGAGGGATATAACGAGCAGATCAAGAAGAAGCTTCTCAACTGTCCTAACGGATCAAAATTCTTTTGGTCAGTTGCCAAAGCTGTCAATCAGGGTTTCTCAAAGACGTTAATCCCACCATTTTTGCTTATAAAAGAATTGAACGAATATTTTGCTTATAAAAGAATTGAACGAATCAATACATTTTATTATATTTTTAAGTCTGCGTTGCATTTGAAGATTCAGTTTATTAAGCTGCTAAAAAGTATCAACCCAAAGGCGCGCAATGCAGTGCCCATCATTTAGCCAAGAACAAAATCTCTCTTGCTTTTTTCTTCAAAAACTGATTTGAGCTGGTCCCTGAGCTGGAACACTGCTTTCCTTACGTTTCCCTTTCAAAGCCATCAAACATTTTTGTTTTGTAATAATATTATGATCTCTATTTCAGTACATAACTGCTTGAAAAGTTATGAGTGAGGAGCTGCTCCTTTGCCAAAATTTTTTTATTTGAATTGTTTGATCCAGATCTGTTCCAAGTGGAGAAGGGAGTGCTTTCGTGGCGCAAGATAGCTAAAGGCAGCTTTAGCTCGTTATAGTATTAATAAATTTGTTTATATTATTCACCTGATGCTATATTCCCGTGGAGATATCTGAGTTCCCCCTGCTGGTTAAGAATATCTGTGCTAGACATATTTCTGTTCTAGGCTGAAAAAATCTGCGCTTCACCACGCTTCACCTCAGTGGGCGAGCATCTTTAGAACCCTAAACTCTATTTGTTTTAAGTTTTAGGTGTTGTAGCATTTTCAAATGTTGTCATAAACAAATGCTACAGCTTTGCTTAATTTATATTTATTTTTATTTGCAAACATAATTTAGATTGGATTATTCCAATATATGCACAGTGTATAAAGTACATTACTTTTTTACATTACGTTTTACCTTGGAAGTTATTGAATATATTTTTTATATTTATATTTATGTCTTAGTATGGTACACTAGCTACTTATGATATGATAATAACATCAGGTCGAATTTTTATCCCTTTCGGAGTAGTAGGTGTTCGACTAGGTTTCGGAAACATCTTTTAAAGGTTCTGGTTGTGCAGTTCAATTTGCTAGCTATTGTCTTCATAGATTTTAAAATTGGAGCTATCTTTTAATCACTCAGGAAAATGCTCACAAGCTTTTCTTTGATCTAAAAGTAAATAAAAACTTAACCATTTGTTCGACACAAATGTAACATTCAGTTTGTTTATTATTTCAAGCCAATTCTATTGCCATACCTACCTCAAACAATTTGGAGGTCATAAGAGTCATCTAATGTAAATTGTAATTCACTTATCTAATTCGTTTATGATATATTATTTATTTTTGTTTTCTTCGTCTTTCGAGGAGATTTCGTGTTTTCATTTATTAAGTGTCTGCCACATACGGTTTTGATAGTTACACAGGTTCAATCGAATCGACGTTCCCAGGTAACGGTTCCCTGCAGATTTTTTAAGGCATATTTACTTTCTGCTTGACGAATATGACCTAGAGCAGAAGTTCTATTAACCGAGCTGTAACGTCAGATGGTTCTTCATGCGCTTGGATACGCTATTTCACATAAGTTAAGTTGGCAACAATGTTTCGGAATCAAGGTGTTAAAATTCGTTCCGTGAGAGATCCGGTTTTCTTTACGCCCTAGACCGGCGAGGAGTCGATAGGCCGGCATCTTTTGTGAAGCCTTTTCGAGGTGCCTCATGGACTGGTTTAAATAATTAGGATCATTATTTTATGATAGTTTTGTTTCGTTAATGTATTTCGAACCTAAGAAGTGCCAGTATCATGGAGGCTACCTATAAAAGTTTTTGTAGAGTTATTGGAATCCTACCTCCATGTGGTAAGTCACAAAATCTTCATGCTGTCTTCAGTGGAATTAATTGTATTTTCCAATCTTTATAGAAAATCTATGTTGTTGTCGCTCTGATATGGCAGATGCTCGGAATTGAATGTTATTGCTTTTGAAGAAATCTATAATAGACACTATAAAATTCATGAATTTTAAACCCTGTGCGCTATATATCAACTTATCATTTTAGTAGCCTATTAATTGGTAGGGACAGGTTATTTGCCTAACAGTTGGGATTTGACACAATTGTCAATAATAGTCAATATTATGTAAGCACTTTTTTCTAATTGCTTTATTGTTTAAACCTGTGATGTAAATTGTAGTGTATAATTGTTTTTTTATATCAAGAAATCTCATTCACAGTAGGGAAAGGATAAAGTATTTACTTTGAGGAAATGTTATGTCCTATTGAAAAGCTCCTCCAAAAATTACTTTTCAGGATTTAATAACATTGTAATTTTTTCCTAGTTGAGTTTCAGTTAACTAGGTGGCACCTAACAACTATTAAAGTGTACCGAAGAATCCACGAACCTACCTCTCCACTGTATTACTGGCTGCCGTTCGCATCTATTGGTGAGTTTGCTAAATGGGTTTAGGAAACGTTGCCATAGAGAAGTGGCACCCAACGTGGAGCTCGAACGAAAACATAATATTTCCCCAAAATAAATACTTCATTCTTTCGCTACTATGAATGAGATCCCTTGATATAAAAAACAGTTATACAGTACAATTTACATCACAGGTATAAACAATAAATCAATAAGAAAAAAGCGCTTACATAATATTGACTATTATTGACAATGGTGTCAAATCCCAACTGTTAGGCAAATAACGTGTTGTACCAATTAATAGGTTACTAAAATGATAAGATAGTATATAGCGCACAGGGTTTAAAATTCATGAATTTTATTCTGATGCAAGAATATAAAATAAGGCA
Organism: Pissodes strobi; assembly: GCA_016904865.1. Classification (NCBI taxonomy): domain Eukaryota; kingdom Metazoa; phylum Arthropoda; class Insecta; order Coleoptera; family Curculionidae; genus Pissodes; species Pissodes strobi. Next base: position 24,276 of record JAEQML010043845.1, on the reverse strand, counting down.
TATGTAGAAAATCTAAACTTTGTCAAGACAGTCTTACAAAAAGGTGATATTACTTACAACTTATGAAGTAGGTATTTCTAATTTTAAATTATTCCCAAATTAATACCAGTATTAGTATATATACGATCCATGCATCTCCAAAGCAGTTCAAATTATAACCTGACTGTTCCAACCATTGGTACACAACATCCAGCCGATGATAAGCAACAAGAGCATAACACGCAAGTGGTGGTTTTAACTCAAAACACGCAAAAACAGGTATCGCAATTAAGGGAAAGCAATATGTGTGTGCTGAAGCGGTACCCGTGGAGAGGACCCTACAAACAATTGTTTGTCTTAACAAAAAATAAATATCTAACATTGAAAAGATTACTCATAACCTAACTAGTTTTTCATCCTACCTATAGAACAACCTATAGGGTTCTATGGCCCCTTTTCTTCCTGGTATTGGCCAGTGGAACAAAACAAATAATTTCTATTATAGAGAGATTTCTTCAAAAGCAATAACAGTCAATTCCAAGCATCTGCCATATGAGGGCGACAGCAACATAAATTCTTCTATAAAAATTGGAAAATAGAATTAATTCCACTGAAGACAGCATGAAGATTTTGTGACTTACCACGTGGAGGTAGGATTCCAATAACTCAACAAAAACTTTTATAGGTAGCCTCCATGCTGCTTAGGGTCGAAATACATTACCGTAACAAAAATATCATACAATAATGGTCCTAATTATTTCAACCAGTCCATGAGGCACCTCGAAAAGGCTTCACAATAGATGCCGACATATCGACTCCTCGCCAGGCTAAAGCGTAAAAGGAAAAACCCGGATCTCTCACGGAACGAATTTCAACACCTTGACTCCGAAACATTGTTGCCAACTTAACTTATGTGAAATAGCGAGTCCAAGCGCATGAAGAACCAGCTGACGTCACAGATCAGTTAATCGAACTTCTGCTCTAGGCCATATTCGTCAAACAGCAAGTAAATATATCTTTAAAATCTGCAGGGGAACTGGGAACGTCGATTCGATTAAATCTATGTAACTGTCGAAATCGTATGTGCCAGACACTTAATAAATGAAAACACGAAATCACCTCGAAAGACGAAGAAAACAAAAATAAATAATATAACGAAACACAATTAGATAAATGAATTACAATATACATTAGATGACTCGTATGATCTCCAAATTGTCTGAGTTAGGTATTGCAACGAATTGGCTTGAAATAATAAACAAACTGAATGTTACCTTTGTGTCGAACACATTGTAAAGTTTTTATTAACTTTTAGATTAAAAAAAAGTTTGTTAGCATTTTCCTGAGTGATTAAAAGAGAGCTCAGCCATTAAAATCTATGAAGACAATAGCTAGCAAATTGAACTGCATAACCAGAACCTTTGAAAGATGCTTCCGAAACCTAGTCGAGCACCGACTACTCCGAAAGAGACAAAAATTCGACCTGATGATATGATATTATCATAAGTAGCTAGTTGTATCATACTAAGACATCAATATAAATATAGAAAGTATATGCAATAACTTCAAAGGTGAAATAACTTAATGTACTTTATACACTGTACATATATTGGAATAATCCAATCTAAATTATGTTTGCAAATAAAATAAGTATGAACTAAGCAAAGCTGTAGCATTTTTTTATGTCAAGATTTGAAAATGCTACAGTGTATCGCTAAAAACACGCTGTATATATATTTCATATATTTGTAATAGATACTCATAACTGCATAGAATTGTACGTATGTGTTTATCTTATATTTTCCAAAATTTGCCTGGAATTTTCTATCCTCGCAGCCGATTGTGTGAGGTCACAATAAAATATGATTCCCAAATATGTTCCTGAATTATTGTTATATTACCTAATCTTCTCTGTTGGAATAGCACCTTTATTTTTCTAGATTTAAGAGTTGAGCGGCAGTTCAGAGAATGACGCATACTGCTTTGAATTGGCTCTTATTTTTAATTTATATTTCTGAATTAGTTTCAATTAAATAAAATTAGCCAGTTGGCACCCGCAGAGTTTTTGATTTGTGCAACTTAAAAAAATATTATCTTCTATTTATCTACAATAAATATTTATATTTAAGTAATAATATAATATGTGTTTCTGTTCTAGATATTTTGGGGAATAGTATAATGAACAACATAGAATCGAACAACAATAGTATGATGTCCCATGGCAATTCTGAAAGTGGTTCAGCGTCAAATAGCCCAGTTCAGTATTCAATTAGTCCCCATAGTGTAAGTGATGGTTATTTATTACACTCGTGAGTTATGGTACGTACGTCTCGCAAGAAAGTTTTTGCCTGCCAGCCCTAGGGCCAATGTGCTAATTTTCCTGAGTATCTCATACGTAATACAAACATTGTATCCAATACTTTCATATAATTTGTTTTTATTTAACAACAACACAAATAATTTTAAAATATGATCAATTATTTTTATGTTGCCATTGTCAAAACCAACAATGTTGTTCTCAAAAAGCTTTCCTACAAATGCAGGCGTTTACTGGCAAGTACTATTAACGATTTATAATAAATGGGATTTTAAAGGTATAAGCTAACCCATAAGTCACTAGTGAAAATGATTGGGGTTAAAATAAAAGTGCACTTTTGCTTACTATATTTGCGGATTAGTGGCTAGTGGCTTCTGAACTTTTTATCCCTTTGAAATCTGATCAATAATGAATACATATGAAAATATTGGATACAATTTATTATCATAATTAAACAACTAAAAATCATGAGAGGGTTTTAAGAAATTAGTTAGGCAAACCTCAGGGACATTTCTAAACATATACAACTATAGTTTATAACAATTTCACAATTTATTTCACATTTAATTTAAATACTTCTTTAAAAAATCTTTATTATATCAAAAACCGTTGGAATTCAAATATACGAACTGGAATCAAATTAAAGTAAATTTAAATGTTTGTCCAACAAGACTAGCAAATACAGGATGTTCATTTAAAATATTACGAAAGCTGACAAAAAATATCTGGATCAAAATTTTTAAACACCCTGTATTACTTATTCTTATAAGAGCTTAGAGTCTTGCAAAATCCTTGACTCAAATTTTAACGGGAAATATTTTATACTACTAAAATTGTAGCTCTTTTATAGGGCTGCATGAAGCCCTGTTCTTTTTACTTAATCGAGTAATCGAGTACTCAGCAATGGACTTTCGCCGAATACGAAATATTCGTTCGCCGAGTAGTGGAATTTTTCATTTTGAAGTGAAAACTTCTTTACCACTGCGAGAGAATGAGATAGAACACAGTTACATAGTTGTTGCATGTTTGCTAAGAGTAAACAGTAAAAAGTAGTTCTCGTCCGATCACTGAAGTTAAACAAGGTCGGGCGTGGTTAGTACTTGGATGGGTGACCGCTTGGTTTAGTTTTATCAAGGTTTCATTTCTACCTCGTGTGAACTGCAACACATGGATTTTTGAAGTGAAAACTTCTTTAGTACGGGTGTGATTTGGGTCTCGATGAAACGAAAATGCGGCCCTAGAAAGAGAGGCGTTGTACGCTTCTCTCTCAGTTTAGTTTTTTGAAAGTTGCACTTCTACCGCGTGTGAACTGGACACATGACTTTTTTTTTAATACACGTGAATCCAGCTGCTAATAATTTTTTCTATTCTGCTTTCAAATGATTTCATTTCGACACCTAAAGGAGTGTCGAAGAGAACCTCTTTTCTACACTACTTTTGTTGTTGGTTGCATGGATATTAACAGAATTGTTTATGTCAAGGGCCACGTTACCAAAAATTGTAACGGCGCGCGGCGCAGTAACGACGTCAAAAATCACAAGATGGCCACGCATCTGTCAAATAGAAAACATAATATTTTTTTTTACACACATGTTAAAAATGGAACGTTAAGACACTAGTGCCTTAAAATACCTACTTTAAGGTACTAGCGTTAAAAGTAAAATGTCAATTTTTTCAAAAAAAAAAACGTTAGAAAACATTTCTATTTTATTTATTTACACTTATATTAATAGTACAATTTGAACAACTTGAAAAATTAATTCCTTCCTCAGTTCTGCGGTTCTTCGTGGTTGAGGAGGATTGAACAGAACATCTGCCGGACGAAGATCAGTCTATTTTCGATAAAAATCCAAATAAAAATTTTCAACGATAGTGAAATTTCATGATATCTTGGTTTTGGTTTGGTAATTTTTTAGTTTAACAACCATTCGATTACAGACTTAAAACAAATATTCACTGATTCTAAGCAACGTCCAGAATGCAGTCTATACCATTATATGCTGCGCAAACCATGATAAAACGTATGTAATTCAATAATTTTCTTTTCACATTTGTTGGTGCACAACAATTGCCATTACTCTTGCCGAACCACTTAAAAAAAAAGCACTAGAAATATAGTCAATGCACGTCTGAAAATATTAATATTATAGACCTTTGCGTAGAACAAGAGGCCTACGTTTTACTTCGGTTTTAACTCAAAGCAACTGATAGCCCCATTAAATATATTAAATTTTACTTGTAAATAAGTAAATACATTCTCCTTCTTGTCACTGTTATTTGTCAGTAGCCAAAACTTCAATGTTCAATTTGTTACAAGCGCACTGTTGTTAGATTTCTTCTTAAAAAGTTTGCTGTAAATTTGTTACCAAGTTTCATTATTAAAAAAGGTGTAAAATGATTGCCTGTCGCTTTCTTTTATTCAAGTGAATGATGCAAATACACACAATTTAACATACTATTCACTTTTAGGTATTTATTAACCCAAACTAAGGTCATAGTTGGATATAGACCCTGTATAGAAATTCGCGTTTTTTACGTCTCTAGCTTTTCTAATGCACTCGGGCGGTCACTGCGAGCGAAGCGAAGCGAAGATAAGTGTTCTATATATCAGCTCCCATACACTTAAGCGAAACTAAACGAAAATTTAGAAACGAAGATTCAAGAGTATGGGAGCTGATATATAGAACACTTATCTTCGCTTCGCTTAGTTTCGTTTGGTGACCTTAACCACCCACTGATTTAAACAATTTTCGAATATGCTATGGGAAGGGAATGTTATTTGAAGTACTTTAGAAGGAAAAAATCTGCGAACGAAACATTCTTGTAAGAAAATATTGAAAAACATGACAAGGAAATGATAACGTACCACATATTATTTGTATTAACATCCTGAGAATGATATGGACATAATAGTTACTAGCACAAATAGAAAGTTTGACTTAAAAACGTGGCTAATTATAATTATTACAAATAACCTTTATACAGGGTGTTCGAAAAATAGACGGAGATATTTTAGAGGGTGATTCCTTGTTTAAAAATATGAAAAAAGGTTTCTATAAACATGGGTCCGAAAATGCAGATTTTTCAAACTTAAAAAAAAATCGAGTTTTTATTAATATCTTAAATATCCTTTTACTTGTTTTGTTTGTAGTACTACAGATAGTAATAAGGGGCTCATTTAGTTTTAATTATATTAAAAATATAGAGTCCAGTGGCGTCTCGGGGGGCGTCACCGAATATTATTAACAAAAAAATGCGCGTCACTGACTTTTTTAAACATTTTATATTTTTTTCGTATTAAGCAACTAAAAATACAACAGTTTGGTTTCTTGAATTGTTTTAATATCTAGCTTCGTTTTCGAAAAAAAAAACAGTTTATTACATTTCCAACCTTTTTTTTTAAAATCGGTTTTTTATTAATATCTTAAATATCCATTTGACCGATTCTGTTGAAATTTAGTAGTCTTGTTTGTAATAATATGGGGCTCATTTAGTCTCAATAAAAATAAAAATATGAAGTCCAGTGGCGTCTCGGGAGGCATCATACCGAAAACTATTGACAACTCAGTGTGCGCCACTGAGTTTTTTAAACATTTTATATTTTTTTCGTATTAAGCAACTAAAAATACAACATTTTTGCTTCTTGAATTGTTTTCGTATATTATTTCGTTTTCGAGAAAAAAAAATAAAAACCAGTTTATTATATTTTCACTTTTTTTTTAAATATCGGTTTTTTATTAATATCTTAAATATCCATTGACCGATTCTGTGGAAATTTGGTAGTCTTGTCTTTAATAATATGGGGATTATCAATTAGAATAAAAATATGAAGTCCAGTGGCGTCTCAGGAGGCATCTTATCGAATATTATTGACAAAGAAATGTGCGCCACTGACTTTTTTTTACAAAATTTGATTTTTTTGTTTCTTAATTTTGTTTTCGTATCTTGTTTCGTTTTCGAGAAAAAAAAAGACCAGTTACAACTTTTTTTTTTAAATTAGTTTTTTATTAACATCTTAAATATCCATTGACCGATTCTGTTGAAATTACGGGTATAATTCTTTTCTAAAAGAACTGATGCGCAAATGTCAAACCTCCATGCAGAAATGATTATTTGCTTTCCAAGGCACTTGAGATTTTTTTTTTAGCAAAAATTGATAAACCAATTTTGTCCAGTGACATGCAATAAAACGGTTTTTATTTATTTTCTCGAAAACGAAGTGAGATAGGGAAAAAATACAAGGGACAAAGAAGTTGTATTTTTAGATGCTTAATCAAACAAAAATAATAACGTTACAAAAAGGTAGTGGCGTACATTTTTTTTGATAATAATATTCGCTAAGGTGCCCCCCGGGACTCCACTGGACTTAATAATTTTAATCTATTTAGGGCTAAATTAGCCTCTTAATACAACAAATAACATTGCCAAATTTTAACAGAATCGAGTAAATATTTTTTAAGACATTAATAATTTGATTTTTTATTTAACATCCTGTATCTTGAAAACTCTGCATTTCCGGACCCATGTTTATAGAAACTTTTTTTTCGAACACCCTGTATATTTTAAAACAATACAAGCCCAAGCCTTTTTTCGCTGAAGCCCGACCCTAATTATTTCCATTATTTTGGGTTAGCTTGGGTTAGTTTTGTTTCGTTTGGGTTAGCTATGATTAGTTGTGTTTCGTTTAAGCCAGTACGAGTTTGTGCAAAAAAGGCTTGCGCGAAACGCCAGCCTTTTTTCGCGGAAGCCCGACCGTTATTATTTTCATTACTTTGGGTTAGCTTTGGTTCGTTTGGGTTAGCTGTGGTTAGTCGTGTTTCGTTTAAGCCAGTACGAGCTTACGCGACGAAAGGCTTGCGCGAATTATTTCCATTACTTTGGGTTAGCTTTGGTTAGTCTGGGTTACTTTTGGTTCATTTGGGTTTGCTATGGTTAGTCGTGTTTCGTCTAAGCCAGTACGAGCTTGCGCGAAGCGCAAGCCTCTTTTCGCGGAAGCCCGACCGTCATTATTTACATTACTTTGAGTTAGCTTTGTTGAGTTTGGGTTAATCCTTGTTAGTTGCGCCTCCCGCGTCAGATGCCAAAAATGTCCTGATTTTTACATTTCAGCTCCTCAAAAGTCGAACTTTGGGGCTTTTTTGTGAAATAACCCAATTGCGCAAAATTTTAATGGTCAAAAACGTCTTTTAAAAGTGTAAATAAAAAAGAAAAAATGTTTTCACAAAATTCCAATAGTTGTTAAAATTTCCAAAAATATTGGACGTTAAAGTGAAAGAGCGAATACTAAACAATTACCAAATGACTGCTAGTTTACTATCCGATCGCGCTCCCATTTTTGAAATTTTTGGGGCAAAACTCATTTTAGTTGGTTAAAAATAATCAATTTAAAAAGAATCCGGTGGCGGAGATTACAAATTTTAAGTTTTGGTGAAAATATTGGCCATCAAAATGAAAGGGCGGATACTGAACAATTATCTATCTCAGGCTACTTTACTAATCATCTGCACATTTATTTTGTAACTTTTTGGGATAATAATTGTTTTAAGTTCTTAATAAATTATCATCTAATGGTGGAGATGAGAAATATCATTTCTTCGTGCAAAGCTGGGACAAATTAATTTGGTTAGTTTGGGTTAGTTTCTGTTCGTTTAAGTCAGTATGAGCTTGTGTGAACAGTTGCGCGGAGAAAAGCTGGGACAAATTAATGTGGTTAGTTGTGGTTAGTTTCGGTTCGTTTAAGCCAGAATGAGCTTGTGTGAAGAGTTGCGCCAAGAAAAGGCTTGCGCGAAGTGCGAGGCTGGGACAAATTAATGTGGAATCATTTATATAAATAAGGCTTTTTATTTTACAAACCATGTATTTTCTCTTGCGGATTCAATACAAATGCACCTTGGCCTCTTTTTGTCTTTTTTTGTTCGCTTCTATAAACATAACGAGTTTTGTCGCATCGATATTTGAACAAGTTCATGTTTAAATCTGCAACATTTTTAAAATGCGGACAAATAACAAATTGACGAATTACTCCATGTTCTTTTAAAAAATCGCACATTTTCCTTTATTTACTCCTAGCAGAACACTTTTTTTAGTATTTACGAAGCAACTTGCACAAGCCATTTTACTAAAATAGTTGATTTGTCAGATGGTGCCACGATTCGCACATATTTTTTCATGGCCAACTTTTTTTTCTGGCGTAATTATTATTAATGATTATTGATATTACTTTTAATTAGTAAAGTAAGTCTTGATTAGATTGGGTTACTTTCTGATCGTTTTTCCCATTATAAAAAACAACTAGCAGCCATAGGGTAATTGTTTCACTTTACGGTCTAATATTTTCTCCAAAACTAAAATTTGTAATCTCTGCTACTGGATTCTTTTTAAATTCAATTTTTTTTTAATTAACTAAAATGACCTTTACCCTAAAACGTTCAAAAATGAACGTGCGGTCGGTTAATAAATTAGCAGCCATGAGGTAATTGTTTAGAATCTGCTCTTTCACTTTGACGTCTAATATTTTTACCAGCAGTTAAAATTTCCAACCTCCGCCACTGGATTCTTTTTAAATTCATTATTTTTAACCACCCAAAGTGACAATTGCCTCAAAAGGTTCAAATATGGACGTGCGTTCGGATAGTAAATTAGCAGCCATGGCGTAATTGTTTAGTATCCGCTCTTTCACTTTGACTTCTAATATTTTTACCAACACTTAAAATTTGCAACCTCCGCCACTGGATTTTTATTTAATTCATTATTTTTAACCACCTAATATGACAATTGCCCCAAAAAGTTCAAATATGGGTGTGCGTTCGGATAGTAAATTAGCAGCCATGGGGTAATTGTTTAGTATCCGCTCTTTCACATTGACTTCTAATATTTTTACCAACACTTAAAATTTACAACCTCCGCCACTGGATTCTTTTTAAATCCATTATTTTTAACCAGCTAAAATGACAATTACCCCAGAAAGTTTAAAAACGGATGTGCGTTCGGATAGTAAACTGTTACCGAAGTATTTCTAAGGCACTCGTGTGGTTTATTATATTTCCACGAGCGTGCCTTAAAAATGTGCTTTTAACACATATCATAAATAACTATTTTATCCGATCGGGCGAAAAACTACACCTTTCCGATGTGTTTTCTCACCACATAAGTCATCGATTCCATTATATTGTATTCGTTGCTTGGCAACATGCAATAACTGTACGGGAATATAACATTTCCGTCCTAGGATAAGGTGACCACCTATTCTGATTTAACCAGAACTATACTGTTTGTGAGAACTATGTTCTGGTTGTAAATCGGAGGCCGTAAACATTCTGCTTTTTAAAGGCTGTTCTGTTTTTTTTCTGGTTTTTAAACCTACAATGCAGTTGATACAAAACATTATATTAATTTTGCAATTTTAACGACTTTTGGGTAAAAATTGGCGTGGCACCTTCAAAGTTTTTCGCCTGCGGCAGATTAGCCTCCGCCGGCACTACGGCGTGCATCTCTTATAGCAAAATAAAATTTAAATGAAATAAGGAACCCATCAAAAAAACACATGGTTTTTCATTTTAAATGAGCACGTTTGTTTCCTGCATTTTTCAGACACCCTGTATATTTAAACTTATATTTTAAAGATACTTGCCGCGAACCTATGCTACTTTTGTATTTACGGTTTTTTGCTAAAGGCACATTAAATGGACACTGTATATGTTATTGAGTATAAATATCAATAAGCGAAAAAGTACTATTTTTTAACAAAAAAAAAAAACGATATATATAATACGCTTTAAAATCGATCCGATAATTTTTTAATGAATTTTGCATGAACATCCAAATCTTTCGTTGATGACATTGTAGTCAACTATGTAACTGTGAATATAACAATTAAATATAGTTTCACACTTTTGTTGAGATTATGGATCTTCATTATTTTACTTTTTCTTTATTAAATTCGGATGAGTTGTGTTTGTGAAAATGTCTTAACATTATTATAGCCTCAATTTTAATATATTTTTGAATTATTCAATCATATGAATCATGATTTTTTAGGCCATGTTGCCGCAACAACCTCCCCCTTTAAATAGGCCTTCAGGGACACCTCTAGAAGATGCGCCTTATTCATTGCCGCACTATGGAGGTCCTACACCTCCATTACAGCAAACAGGAATCCCAGCTCAACCTTCTCCAGTGCCACAAGTTGCTGAAAGTCTAGTCGTTCACGGGTCAACGCCTTTGTCACAAATAGGTTCGTTATTGCTTAACCTTATTAATTAATAATTGCCGTAGAAATTCACAGTGATAATTCATAAATTAATATGTAAGGTTTGTGATCTAAGATGTGTTAACGATGAAGGGATGTGCTATTAAGCTAGATGCTATTGTTGGTATACTATTGTATTTTGATGTTAATATGTTTGGTGCATTTCAACAAACGACCTAGGAAGGTCATATGCAGTCTAAACCCGAAGTTTAAGTCGTTCTTCCTTCAATCTTAAACTTTAGGTAAATTCTTACTTTAGTATCAGACTACAGGAAAATTCTTAGTTTAAACGGGAAATTGAAGTGCTTAGTTTCAACTCGGAATTTATTCCTGCATGTATGCTTTACGTCTTTTATGATTTTAGTTATGTGTATGTAGGTTTTTGGTGGGGATTTAATATCTGCTCTTATAACCGTCTTCGGTCCAGTCAACGGGCGTTTTGTAGCGGCTCTTTTGTCACCATTGGGCGAACGCGTGGCAACCGTTCAGTGACCGTTGCTTCTCCCCAAGAAAGAATACGGTGTCTTAAGGGGGGTTCTGACTTGTCATTTTGAATGAATCATTTTAACTGATTCATTATTAATGAATATATCAGCTAGTCCGGACAATTCTCAATGATCTCGACATAAAATGCCAAAAATAAACCTGAAACCAGTTGTTTGCGAAGTATGTTTACTGTTTACAATTAGCAAATGAATTACAAAATATTTTGATCAATCAGAATTGTCCAAAAATGCATCGGTTTGTTCAAAAATTTTGATCAAAAATCATTCTGACAATATTTACGCTCAAATAATATGTCTAACGTCAAAACTAAACAAATCACTGAACATATTATGTTTATTATGTTTTCAAACTTCAGTTTGTATTCATTATTAGATAATGATCAGCCAATATGAATAAAGCGGGGTTCTGACTGGTCAGTTTCGCTGAAGCAGTTTGACTGATTTTTATTCAGTCCTCCTTTCTTGATCTCCTTAGTTTTTGATAACAAGGACTTATTTGTACAGTAACCACTAAAATATAGATTTTTACTCAATTTAAAAACATAATATTTTATATATTATATCTGTTCACATGTTTTCATACATTTTCGAGTGAGGCTATGGTTGTTATAGAATCATTCGTTTAAGCTTAGTTGATATCAGCTTTGTTTTAGTTTTATTTTTTTCTAACTCTTCTGGGTTATGTTATCTATTCTTGATTTTAATTTCATAACATATCATGTTTCTTACAAGAATCTGATATAGGGGCATGAAAATGAAAGTTAATTCCTTCTTAAAAATTTTACTGAAAACTCATTGTGAAACAGGCTCCGGAGTTTCTTTCATACATTTTACTTAGACATATATTGGTATTTGGATTTTTGTGTATGGCGCAATGCGATTCATACGACGGGAATTTTTCTATAAGCATCTTTACTTCAGTAGCTTTAAATAAAATAAATAAATAAATAAATAATATGTTTATTTCTTTAATTTACAGATGCACAGAATTAGCTTAAGTACAAATAATTGAAGAATACGTCATGATTAAAATAAAAATACAGTGCTAAAATCAGTTAGGTACATATAAGAAAAAGTGCCTATTAAAATATCAAAAGTCAACAAACTAAAAACAGAGACAAACATTATATACACTAAACTATGATTTTACTTACAGCAAAGACATAAAGTGCTAAACATTTGTAAAAAATTCACTAATGCTATAACACACCTTAGTTATTAATCTATCTTTTAGTCTTTTCCGAAATATTGACACTGTAGGAGCGGATTTAATATAGTCATCTAAGTGATTAAAAAATTTTAAAACCATTGAAATAAAAACATTTTTGAATAGCTGTAGTACGATGAGGTGGAGGTATTAAATTATTATTTCCCCTTGTATTGTAGCCATGATTAACCTGAATGCTATCAAATATTTGACGGTTTGTATACACATAGACACAGACTTCCAGGATGTAAACAGAAAAAACGGTCAACATCCTGGTTGTCAGAAAGGCTGTTCTACATGATTCTCTTCTGCTAATATTGACTAAAACTCTCACAGCATACTTATGTAGCAGAAAAACCCTTTGAATTTGTGAACATTTCCCCCAGCAAAGTATCCCATATTTAAGATGACTGTGAAAGTTGGCATAATAAAGAGTCAATATCCGATAAAGTTCTGAGTGCATAGCATGATGACCTAAGTTTAGAGCATAAATAATCCACTTGTTCACCCCATTGAAGTTTGTGATCGATCATAATGCCTAGCATTTTGGTGCTTTTAGTACTTAGGATTGGTTGTTCAGAATCCTCAAGTAAGTTAAATGTTATTGTTGGCTGCTGTCTAGATAAAGTAAAATTAAGAAGCGTTGTTTTATCTGTGTTTAATTTTAAAAACTTGTTCTTTGACCAAATAGTTACTTTGTTTAGGATTTCTTCACACTTAACCCTTAGGCTCTCAAATCTGTTTGATGTAATCAGAATATTAGTATCATCTGCATAACAAAATAGTTGTACATTTTCTTCGGCAATAAATGAAATGAGATCATTGGCATAAATATTAAAAATTGAGGAAAAGAGACGCATTACAAAACCTCACTGTTTCTTCCAAGTATTTCCTATCAATATTACCCCCACTCGAGTCGGCCATTGTAAACATATCAATGAAGGTGTTGGCTATTTCCAGATCAGAAGCTGATGATGATGGGCACTCTATATGCAAAATGTCAGTCCAGGTTTCAGAATATAAGTAGACACGGAAACAAGTCACATTTTCGAGGGTGAAAAAACGTCTATAAATAGCTTTCTGAGTACTTTTCATAGAAACAACTGCTCTAGTCTTGATGGATGCTGTTTGCAAATAATGATCTGAGAGGCCTAAATTTAACACTTTGCTTCTATAAGTTATACGTCTGCTTACTATAATATTGTCAATACAGGTACTTGAGGCAGCAGATATTCTAGTTGGCTCAAGGATGGTCACTTTCAGGTCAGAACACTCTAACACATCTTGAAATAACGTTAAACCATGTGAAGGTGCTTAAAAATGTATGTTAAAATCCCCACCTATAATAAATTCATAGCCAGGCTGTGAAGCTGACATTAGTAATTCTTGCAATCTCTCAAGAAATATTGGGAAGTCACCATTAGGTGGTCTATACAATACTAGAGGCTTGAAGTTATGCCAACGACGTAAACCTAAACGTGTAGATTGACATGTGCTCATGCGCATTGGAAAATTATCCACGTTACCGTTCTACGGACTACGTGGACTTGCGTTTCCCCACGGCAACGTGAAACGTGATGAAATTGTTGCTTTTTGTGACAGAATCTCGAAAAGTTATCTACGTCAAACGTCAAGCTCATGGTTTTTGTGGTTATTGGTTACACATTTATTTTATTTGTAATTATTCCAGAGGCACGTGGTGTGTCTGATTATTCTAAATTTGTTTTAGGAGAATTCGGAATTCGGTATATTTTGGCTTTACGCAATATGAGTACTGGAAACATTTTTAGAACTCGGTTTCGGTTTAGCGAAAATTATGACCTTCATTTGCTAAGGGAGGTTTATGGACAAAATCCTTACGAAGACCCCAACCATACAACTAAATATGATTCAAATTACTGGAAAATCACTGAGCATCCGAACCCTTAGGGAACGCGTTCAAAACTTGGTAAAAAAATACCCAAGAAATTCTAAACTGAACGAAGAAAAGTAAGTCATTAATATGCCCATTTATGTACTACTAAGACTGTTTAAATTTAGTGTATTAAGTATAAATATAAAAAAATAAAGCCAAATGCGTACCTTCTTATTTATATTTCAACAAAAAATAGAAATATAAGTCACCAAACACGAAAAAATATAAAAACTTATTGTGGCTAGGATTTTACAATCTATTGGCAGTTGACCACTTTGACGTTTTCACGTTACTTGCTGCCACGGTCCGCTACTGGCGCTACTTCAACAGGTAATTTACAAAGCTCTGAAGGGTTCCGTAAACGTATAAATTCTTGCGTTTATGCCTATGTTAAGGTTTACGTGTTGTAATAACTTCAAGCCTCTACTATCAAATTGGATTTAATGCTATCAAGCTTTATACATGCTGCCTCCAGGACACCCTCAATACAATAATCAGACACATTAACCTCTTTAAAAGCTGTTTGACACTTTATACTTTGATAAATTGCAACTCCACCATGCTTCACGACAAAAGTATGTACACAATTTGAAATTACCCAAATATATTGAGTTTAGTTGCTCAGCTTGTTGCCAATGTTCAGACAATAATAGAAAATCACAGGTCTTATCACTCAATGCACTATTTAAAAGCAATATTTTATTTTTCAAACATTGAATATTCTGGTGAACAATTGTGAACGAGTCATTAGGCCCGAAAAAACTGAGACGTATTTGATGAAACTCCATCAACATCATCAACACCTTGGTTAATGGCAGAATTATCACCTGTGGCATCAACATCCAGCAATGGTACGTTATTCTGAGGGATCTCTTCTATCTGCTGATAACCCTCCACTTCATTAGTTGAAATATTTGCGTTTAAACTCTGTACATATATAAGGATATTCTTTGTGACATCAGACTTAAAAACTAATTTGCTTATTCTATCAACAATATCTATTTTTCCAATCCTAATGCCAAATCCATTGTTTATATCAGAATAACTAATATTTCCCTCACCATAATAGTTTAATTGCTGTACATAATCTTGTAATTTATTGTTAAATTCTATAACTTTTTTTCCAAACCAATATGTCATATTTGGCATATGGAATGGAGGTGAACACTAAATTAGTATGTGAACAATATTTAACCCTACTATTTATTTCTCGAAAAGATGGAGGATGAGACATTTGGAAATCATTTGAACCTCCCATTATCACAACAAAGTCCTTCAGAGTAAAATCCTTTGTAAGGGCAATAATATCCTCTATTATGAAGGAAAAAAACTCGACACTCAACACAACCACGATATCAAGTCATTGATTGTTTAGTCAAACAGGTTTTATTATCAGGTCGATGTTTTTCTTTTAGATCTACTGAAGGAGTACCGCCTGTATGTCTTTTCGATTATGTCAAATATGTCATATTCGTTTAAAAAAATAATTTGCAATACTTTACGGTTCCATTAAAACGTGATTCCCACGTCTCCGTCGGTCTGTTCTTTGTTAATTGTTTAATTATGTGAACCTTTCAAAAAATGTAACGTGTAAGTTAAATTTTGATATGACCGTTATCGTCTGATGTAGTTTTGTGCCTCTTCGTGGATATGTCTTTTTGTTCTGCTGACAAGTAACACTGACGATGGCTCCGTCCGAAAGCGCTCTGTTACGCTAGTTTAGATGTCCTTTTGGATTAAATTTTATGCATGGAATACAAAAAGTATTTCATTTAATACTTTATGGTAATTTGCAGACGTGTTATACAAGTCTTCTTTTCCATTTTGATTGGTTCATCATATTTTAATATATTTCATATCTTCTTTTAGCGACTTTTACTTGGGAAAATATGTGGCTACTGACTTTAGTGTCAATTCACGCAAGCCGCTTTGCACGAGTTATCTAGAGACCTAAAAAAATTATTTTATCCGAGGAAACCAAAAATTTGGCGCTTAGGATCCAAGATGGCGGCTATTTTTCAAAGTGTCCGCTAAAATGTATATTTCCTGTTTCTTGTACGATTCGAGTGAAGAAAGGGTGGTTTTTGGCTATGTTTTGTCTGCACATCGTAAATCTGAATGAAAAATGGCATTTATTTCAATTTGAGTTGAAAAAATATTAATTGCTCAGTTTTTTACAAATTAACACTTTTTTAGAAAACATTATTTGGTGGTAAAATGTTTCGTGTTATTGGAAATTTATAAGGAACGTTTAGAGTAGGAGCCTAATCATAGTTTTGCCTTCATCAGTATAAAAAAATTATTTGCACCTATGTGGTTCGATATGTACTAATAGAGAAACAAGTTAAATAAATCTTTCTAAATATCCTTAATTGTTCTAATTTTTTTATGAATTGGTATGCTATTATAAACTACAAATAATGTAAGTTTATGTTAACGAAATTATAATTTTGTATCTCAGCCTAACATTTTAAAATTCACAAGCTTGAAACTTCACTTTTTTGAAAACTACTGACAATGGGGAGTTTATTTTATTTAAATTTCCCTTTACATGAGCCTAGCTTACTACCCAAGTACGCCGTGTTTTTTTTTTCTGGCATATGAGGATCCCCTATTTTTGGGCTTGTTATCAAATAATCACACTAGGTACTCAAAATAAATATTATTAATTATCATTTAGGTGTTCACCTTTGTCAACCAGTAACTGCTCCTCCTTCGGATAGTTCGGGCCCACTATCTCCAGCTCCTACCACCCCGGGAGGTAGTAATGACGACTGCGATAGCGATTTCTCTCGAGGAGGCAAAAAGCAGAAGAGGGGAGTTTTACCAAAGCATGCTACAAGTGTAATGCGTTCATGGTTATTTCAGCATTTAGTGGTAAGTAACGATACATCTTTAGGTTTAATGATATTATGTTATAATTATTTAACTAAATGAACAATAGTTTTAGTATAAACGGATGAATAGTGCTTTGCTTGTCAGCACCGCAATACTCTTAAGTATTTAAATTGGTGTCATTATTTCTGTGTGATAAAGGCCCCACTAAAAGCAGCAGAAAGTGTGCGCGCTCACATCCGAAACCAGCCGAACGATAGAGGAAAGAAGGCCGAACAATAATCTCAAGACATCTCGAAGCTGTAGGTCGCTTTCTAGCATGTCTTAATATATTTTTAATAAGATCATGTTCTTGCAACACGTTTTTCTTATTGAAGTTAAAAGTGAAGATTCTATTTAAAAACAAACCTAGCACCGGAGAGTCGTGTTTGCAAATGCCCCGGTAGTGGAGTCGTAGAGCGCCACCAGTTTTTCCCAACTAAACTGAAAATGCTCCGCTGGTGTTGTACGGGGTTGCTAGGCAAACTTATCAAACATAGAAACTCAATCCCTAACCTAATGAAGAAAACACAATCTAAAATTTAAGGAAAAATATATTTGCTACTAAGTTCTTTTTTTAAACACAGCAACAATCCTACAGTAAAATTTGCAATTTTAAAGACAAAGGAATGTCTAATGACTATTAAAGAAATTGATAAATAGAGTACAATATGGAGACTGTACGGAGACCAATTCTGCTGTTAACACTCGGTACGGTATGCCTTACAACTAAATGCACTAAATACTACAATCCGAAGTGATCACTTTGATTTTACCTCAGCTAATTACATATATGTAGGCGAGCGCTGGTTGCTGCACCAATTATACATGTAGCAATAATAATAGGTAATGTTAAATGGCCACAATAATTAGCTATCTTAGAGCTTGGGGGTCAATGCTTGATTTATATTAAAAAAGGAAAATTAAGAACGAATATATAAATGGGTTAGATAAACAAATGAATTGATAAACTAAAGCTTCTGTACGATACCCAGATCCAGTCGTCGAACTCTGGTGGAGGCGCCGGGCACCTGCAGGTAAAAACTAGCCGAGGACTCGATAGCTCGGTGTTAAGATTGGCTCTAGTGTAGCCTGGAGCTAGGATCTATGGCCAGGTGATTGAATTGGCCCGGAGACAGGACTTGTAGCCCGGTAATAAAAGTTGTAGCCTGGTAATCAAACTCGTAGCCCGGTGTCAGTACTGGTAGCCTAGTAGTAAAACCCTCTAGTGTGTGTGTGAGGGTTGCTAGAGAATTGACGATCTCGGTTTAGTAGGAAGAGCTCGGGAGCTTCTAGTGCAGCAGTTAAATCCCGATAAATCGGTCGTATCAAAATACAAACGGAAACCACAATATATCCCCAAAGAATGAGTAGTATTAAATCACAATACTAAATGTTGAGTCTGTATGACTGCACTAACAGCAAACCTTCTTCTCGCCTCGAAAGGTATTCTTAAAAGCACTCTCTATTCGTTTCCGTCAATTTGCCTTTCTCCTTCCACGAGATGAAAACTACGTCAGATCAGCAAGTAGTGATGGGCTGAAACATGCCGAGTGATTCGATACAAAGAATAATTCTAAGATAATAGACAACTTAGTTCTCGTTCATTAGGATGGCAAAACGACGGCGGGAGCCACAACTAATGCGCTGAAATTAAATTGTTCAAGAAATACTAGAAAACGTTCCCAAACGAAGTGACAAAATTTAAAAAAAATCGAAATCGACAGCAGCAATTATAGGAAATAGCCCATTCCTACTACCCAATGCTATCGACAGAAACAACCGTTGTGAACATTGCAGCATGCCGCGCAAAAAAAATAAAACAGGTCCCAAAAAGATCTCAGAAATGATCAGCCGGTGATTGGAATTAAGCAACCGGGGGACCCAAAAAGTTATGAAATATTCAAACCGAACATAAAATATGAATTTGACGAATCTAACGAAGCGTAAAAGCAGGTTTTATTAACAGAATTCTTAATAATATAAACCGGTTTGCTGGCCGTGCTACGATAATGTAATATAAATTAAGCAAAGCTATCCTAATAACAATAATATCCTATTTTAGTGATTGGGTCAAACCTGGATCTGTGCCTCGCTTATCAACAAAAATAAATATAGTCACAAAGTGTTATAAAAGCTAATACAAATATATCGTTAACCTATATTTAGAAAAGAGTTAATTTACATAAAGGAATGTGGCAATTTTAAGCTTATTAACAGCAAATCGAATCAATAAATTTAAAATTAATTAACCGATGAATATTGACCTTTTTTTTTGGCCAAATCGGAATCTTACATTCTATTAAGAAATCACTGTTTATAAATTATACAGTTCACTTTGGTGAGAAAGCATGAACAGTTTTCCTATACAAGGAGGTGTGGGCCAACCAAAAGAGTGCACGCAGATTATCTTAGACACCGCCGAGTTAACAACAAAAACGGTGAAATCCGTTCATCTTTTTTCGTGAGGGAAATAAAAGTGTCGCATGGATGTAAAGACTTGAGGTGGCGTGAGCCCCTGTGCCGCCTAGTAACAGCTGCCTCTGTTAATTTCTGTTCCCAATTTATGAATTATAATTTTTTTAAATACCTTGTACTAGGATTTTTTTTTGTGAATTTCAAGTCCTCGAGCATTTTCTTATCCACCCCAACATTTAACGAAAAATGCCCAATGTTTAGACCGTTGTAACAATAAGATAAGAAAAAAAATGTCAGTGTTAAAAGACACATATTTATTTTAGTCTTGTTCTGGGATAAAACCAACCTTTTGCCTTTTCAAATCTAAGGAAGTCATGAGAAACGCATAGTGATCAAGGTATTTTTTTTTCAAAAGAGGATTTGGTATTCCTACTTGTTACAAGTATTTATGAAATAGGTCTGTTAATTCGATTCAGTGTTGAACCACGGCCGTGTTTTTGATGTTTGTTAGATAAATTCCTCTATGATTTTTTGTCTCCTAAACCAATATTTTGTAATTTCGTTTTTCTGTGCTCCCTGCTAATTTCGTTTACTTTTCTTGCATATACATTTCTTTGACATTAGTTTAATGTTAAATTGGGGTTTGGAACCTTCTGCAAAATGCCCTACAACAGGGTTTTATCCATAATACCGAAACAGTATTTTTGCATTCGATACGCGTTTCGCTAACCAGCATTATCGGGAGATGATTAAAACTAAACTTACAATCTACCTAATTCTATTTTATACTAGCAATTTGCTTAATTAAGCGAGGAAAAAGAACCAATCCTGGAATCCTACTAGTCACGCTCTATCAACCAGTACAGAGTGTCCAATTTTCGTTGTCATTGCGGGGTCTCTCCATTATTTTGACGGATAGAGAGATGCGGTTTTCGCAAGCCTAGATTGCTTTTTCGAGAAACAAAACATGCCATAATCAAAGTTTTCCTAGCCCTCTTCGTTTTCGAGCGATATCTTATCAAAGAGATAAAAACGCATTCTTATAGATCTTTTTACGTATAATTCAGTGGCGTGCTTGAATTTTTTTTAGAGCTACCTTTTTTACATACGACCCAAACTTATGATTTTTTAAATGAAACACCCTGTATTTTTATGTCATTAGATTGCATTAATTTTTACCATCAAACTTATATATAATAATTTATATTTTCTATTTTCGGAAATGTTAAAAATTAAAAAAATGGTAAATTCCATGTGCTAATTTTGTATTTGGCCGTGACTTGTATTTTAAAATTATAATTTTTATAACAACATAACCACAAACATAACAAAGAAAGTTAAAAGAACTGCGCAAAATGATTGTCATTTTCTCTCACACATTTTTCACACAATTTCTTAATTCAGGGTGGATCATTTAAAAAATCATGAGTTTGGGGCATATGTCAAAAACGGTAGCTCTAAAAAAATTCAAGCACGCCACTGAATTATAGGTAAAAAGATTTATAAGAATGCATCTTTATCTTTTTGATAAGTTATCAGGCAGCTGAGATACGAGGCATGCCCTAAAAGTGCAAATTTTCAATTTCACCCTGTATGTCGAAAACGAGGAGGGCTAGGAAAATTTTAATTATAGCATTTGTTGCTATGATATTAACAAAATTAATCAATGTCAAGGCCCACTTGCAAAAATTGCGACACCGCTTTGAATGGGATTTCTACTAATAAAGACACAGCTTAGTACAATCAGCTAGGACTCTTCGTCGGTGAGAACGGTTTGCGCCGATCCTTGCGCATGACGGCCACGCCATTACGGGGAAGATTACGGCAGTAGCGTCGGTGGCGGATTCGCTATGATCATTTGTTCCTTAGATTTTGAATCAATTGAACATAGGCGTACTTAAAAGTATTTATAAGTTGTGATAACATGAGTTTACCAAAGTGGGGACACGTTTGTGCTGCTAAAGGTTCTATAAGTAAAAAATATAATAGCGATAGGAGCTTCTTTCGGTTTCCTAGTCATAAAGACATGTAAGCATCTAATCATAACTACGATATATGTATTATTTTCACGGCTTAATACAAAGCTGTGATATTTTCTTGGATCCACATTTCAACTTGAATATTCTTAATGTACAGGGCTCGAATTCGAGTCTATGCATGGGGATCTCGAAAACCGTAAAAGATACAGTGTCAGTCAAATTTGGGCAAAATTGCACATTTGCACATTGTTTAACGATATGCCATTTAGAAAGTTTTTAAATTCCGAGTATTTCCGGAGATATCCGGAAAAACGAAAATTTTGACAAATCGTTTTATTTTTTTCCTGGGCTCACTTAAAAACGGATTTCAAATTGGATTGCAATTTTGCATTGCCACTTTTTCCGCTATCTCCAATAGCTTGGAATCCGAAGTTTCGTCTTCAAGGGGTCTTCATCAGCTTTCTTCTTTTTTTTTTTAATACGAACTTTAATCTTTTATATCGTTTCTCAGATGATATTGGCGTTATTAATATGAATATGCGTTTTTCTTTTTGAAGTGAATACTTCTTTGATTTTATGAGAGTGATTTTTCAATGCCACGTTTTTGGAATTTTCGTCTCGCAAGAGACATACAATATATGACTATCTCTCTCTCCCTGTCTCTTTTATGGAATTGGCTAAAATTAGTTGATACTAAGTGAAACTAACCGAAAGTTGATTGGATGACTAACCAAAACTAACCAAATCTATTAAAATTAATTATAACGTATCGGAACCGGTTCAAATGGATAAGAGACTAAGTGAAGCTTACCGAAAGTTGATTGGAGGATTAACCAAAACTAACCCAATCTATTAAAATTGACCATAACGTATCGGAACTGGCTCAAATAAGTAAAATAAGTTTTAACTAAGTGAAACTAACCCAAAGTTGATTAAGCGACTCACCAACACTAATCAACAAATGTATTAAAATTGATTATAACGTTAACGTATCGAACCTACTCAAATAAGTAAAATGAGTTGAGACTACGTGGAAGTTGATTAGACAACTAACCAAATCTACTGAAATTGATTATAACATATCGGAACTGACTCAGATGACTAAAATAAGTTGAGACTAAGTGAAACTAACCGAAAGTTGATTACACGACTAACCAAAACTACCCAAATGTATTAAAATTTATCATATCCAAAGAAAATTCTACTACGCTAAGAAGGCTCATGCTTATGGGCGTACGTAAAATGGCTTAAATACATCAATGCGCTCAATATTTTACCTCGCGGCGGTAACCCTCGGACGATTCATGCCCCACGTTGCCAATATTACGCAATACGCGAATAAGCCACGCGTCGGTAGACGTGCCGCTAGAGCTGCCGCTTTGGTTTTTGTTGTTCTTCCAACGCGAATTGGCAACAGCGAGTTTGCCGCAAGCGCATTTCAAGCGATCTTCTGTCGATGGGGCCAGGCTTTACAGAATCTGGCCCCATTTCGGGGGTCAAATATTTAACGTGTGGTGGGTTTTCTTATCGTAGTAGTATTTTCTTTGTTATAACGTATCGGAACCGACTCAAATGACTAAAATAAGTTGAGACTAAGTGAAACTAACCGGGCTAGATCGAGGATTGATTCGATTAATGCAATTGTTTTTGAAGTGAATACTTCTTTGGCTGCATGAGAGTGATTTTTCAAGGCCGCTTCACACAGTTTAGGAAATTTTCGTCTCACAAGAGAGTATATGATTCTGTCATACTCCTTTTCTCTTATGGAATCGATAAAGAAGTATTTACTTCTATTACGTGTACTGTGATACTCGCAAGTTTTTTTTAATTTTTATTTTTATTTTTTTTTTATTATTTATTTTGCTTTGGCGTAATTTTAAATAGTTTAAGATACTTTTGAAATTTTTATATTCTATAAAAATATTCTATTTTTTTTTGTTAAGTAAAAAATTGGAGCCTTTATTTTTAATAAAAATAAAAAAATTCGTTTGTTTTTTACCCCAAAGCCGAATAAATAATTGAAATTTTTTTAAATTAAAACTAAAAAAATAATAAAAAGTTAAACACACATTCATATTAATAACGCCAATATCATCTGAATATCGATAAAAAAATCTTATTTAAGAAAATGTTGCGAGTAGCACAGTACATGTGATAGAAGTGAATACTTCTTTATCCAGTCTCAACTTACTTTACTTATTTGAGCTGGTTTCAAGACGTTATAATCAATTTTAAAAGATTTGGTTAGTCGTCTAATCAACTTTTGGTTACTTTCAGTAAGTCTCAACTTATTTTACTTATTTGACCCGGTTTCGATACGTTATAATCAATTTTAATAGATTTGGTTAATTTGGGTTAGTCGTCGAATCAACTTTCGGTTAGTTTCACTTAGCCTCAAGTTATTTTTTCATTTGAATCCGTTCCAATACTTTATAATCAATTTTAATAGATTTAATTAGTTTGGGTTAGTCGTCGAATGAACTTTCGGTTAGTTTCACTTAGTCTCAACTTATTTTAGTCATTTGAACTGGTTCCGATAAATTAGAATCAATTTTAATAGATTTAGTTAGTTTGGGTTAGTCGTCAAATCAACTTTCAGTTAGTTTCACTTAGTCTCAACTTATTTTAGTCTTTTAAACCGATTTCGATGCGTTACAATCGATTTTAGTCGTCAAATCAACTTTCGGTTAGTGTCACTTAGTCTCAACTTATTTTAGCCATTTTTACCGCAAGCGCATTTCAAGCGATCTTCTGTCGATGGGGCCAGGCTTTACAGAATCTAAATATTAACGTGTGGTGGGTTTTCTTATCGTAGTAGTATTTTCTTTGTTAT